>RHKH01000042.1:206913-290386 GCA_009829795.1 Lasiodiplodia gonubiensis | reverse complement strand
CTCCCCCTCCGCATCCTCCTCCTCGGCCTCAACCTCACACATCCCCCACTCGACCCCCCACGCCTCGACCACCTCATCCGTCCACGGCACCGGCGGCCGGCTCGTCCACTCGACCCTGAACCTCCCCTCCCCGCCGCCCCCCTTCCAGTCCTCGCCGAAATACAGCTCGGCCGCGAGCCCGCACGTGTCGGGCAGCTCGACGCGCATCTCGCGCAGCCGCGGCATGCCTTGAAAGGCCGCCCGACCGGCCGCCGCGATGAGCTGGTGCAGCCCGCGGTCCGGCCGCGGCACGCCGCGCGTGATGGACGAGATGGGGCGGGCGGGCGAGGCGTGCGCGGCGTTATAGGCGAGTTCGGCGGGCGTGGGGTCGGCGTAGAAGTTGCCTGCGGTGCGGGTGGCAGTCAGTCAGCATGGCTGAGGGACATCGCGCGTGTGGGCGGAGTGGGGTGTTGGGGAGTGGTGTTGGGGGAAAGGTGAGGTAGGGGGCGGGGTGCAGGGGTGATGCATACCGTAGGAGTCTAGTGGCTCCAATATCAACGTGAAGGTTTCCAGATGCCGCCAGAGTGGCAGGGGTGCTGTTGTCTGCTGCTGTTCCGCACCTGCGGGCCAGAAGAGGGAGGGGGAGACGCGGGCGTTCCTGAGGCTGAGGTGGCGCAGGCGCGTCGATAGGTCGCGGACGCGGATGCAGAGGATGTCGGGGTGGCCGGGCGGGACGACGGGATGGTGCTCGTCGAGGCCGTGGGATACGGAGGCGAATTTGGCGTCCAGCTTGAGGCAGGAGGCTGGGAGCTGGTTGATGCATGTGCCGAGGTCTACGGGAAGGAGAATTCGTAAGTGCTTTCTGGTCGAGGGGATGATGGGGATATATCTACCTTGACGGTATTGGCGACGCTGTTCGGGATCCTCGATTATGTCATCGAAAATGAGCTGCGCATGGGTCAGTTTTTCCATTGTAGCCACTATCTGTAGCAAGGAAGACGGCCATATGCGAAAGTTGCTGCGGAAGTCGAAGCTGCCTATACAGCTCAGTTGTGGTAGCGGATCGCCAATCAAGTGAAGGTAGGACATTCTTCCAGGACTGTGCTCGGTTTCGTCAACCACCGGTGGCGCTACGGACCAGGAGTCGAGTTCGAGGATGAAGGTCCTATCATCCGGTCCCTCCAAGCTCTCCAGCACCTTCCAGAATGCACGGACGGACTGCGAGAAGTGCTGGTCATTGGCCGCTCCGCCCGCCTCTGACAGTGCCTCGTCAGAATCAAGAGGAAACTCGTGACTGGCGCAGAAGGAAATTCGGCGAAGGATAGCACGACGTCGAGCTGGGTCGCGATCCATCATCTGCTTGAACCGGGTTGGCGTTGTCGAGAAGGCAGGGCGATAGCCTGGCTCGCCTGGAGACAAGCACGGTGCTGTGAGGGCTTCGGAGTATATATGAACATGCTGAAACGTCTCACGCTCAATAATGGCGTTAAATGCCCGGCTGATTCCCGAGTACTGAGAGAGCTTTGGCCGATGCCATAACGGAGTTCTTGCGGGGTGGTCCTGACGGTGAAGCAGCTTCAGTTGCTTCACGATCAGAAAAAGAACATCCTCAGGAATGTGTGGCATGGTGGGAATGAAGAGTTTTGCGGACAAAGACCGGAGGCGGGCGAACGGGTGCATTTAAGTACCGCGGATGGTCCTTAAGCGAAGGCACAGCTCGGACCACCGGTACTACCTAAACTTTACCACCATCTCCGCAACGCATTCAGACCACAATTCGTATCGCAAATTCACAGCAAAAAGAAGGCAGTGTATAGCTATGGAACTGCATTCTGAAAAACGCGGTATGATAGGTAGTAAAGACGTGGTTTATACGAGTAGGTGTTGGTGAGTTGTGTCGGAAACGTCGTAAATGAGACCCTGACGCGGACCCCGTTTTTGCGTTCTTCCCTCTGGCGCCCCCACCTTCTCTCCACAGAGTAACTAAGCTACACGAAACGAGCTATTGACTGGATCAGCTCTCCTCAAAGCATCAAAGCTTCAGTCCTCTATGAAGCAACGCCACTAAATAATTGTAAGTGATTCGCCGACATGCAGAGCAATGAGTACTTACACGCAATAGACATAACCGCTTTGGAGATACTGGCACTCATCACCCACACCAGGATTCCACTTGTAGAACTCTCCGACGGTGATGTTGTTATCTTGCGCCATGTCAGAGCAGTATTTGCCTGCACAAGTCAGCACTCAGCAACAGTTTCCTTGAACATACACTCACCATCCTTCCGCTCTGCGTATTTGTTACACTTGCAAGGCATGCCAG
This sequence comes from Lasiodiplodia gonubiensis, assembly GCA_009829795.1. NCBI lineage: Eukaryota > Fungi > Ascomycota > Dothideomycetes > Botryosphaeriales > Botryosphaeriaceae > Lasiodiplodia > Lasiodiplodia gonubiensis. The sequence goes on along the minus strand of RHKH01000042.1, from coordinate 288,084 downwards.
TTAGCGTCGCACCGGTTGGCTTGACGGTTGTACCAGTGCAAGTTGCCGTGCTGCTGGGCACGACAGTGGTTGGCGTTTGGGAAGGACCGGGCAAAGTCATGGCCGCCTTTTGAGCCTCCTCCCAGTTCCAGCCCCTGTATACAAGTCAGACAGAGCAGGTACGATGCAGGCGAAGGTACGTACATGACGCAGTATGACGTCGACATCCAAAGGCTCGAGCAATCATCTTTCACCCTGCGGATTGTCAGCCCTCGCCCAATCCACGCCCAGTGACGGACTCACGCAGGGTTCCACTGATAGAAGTATTTGATGGTGATGCCACTCGCATCCATGATGTACTGACAATCCTCGCCTTCCTGCATATCAGCCGTTGTTCCCAGGCGACGGGATCCACTCACCATCGGCCGTTTCCCACCAGTCGTAGCACTTCTCGGTGCTGTTCGCGGCTGCGTTGTCCGGCTTGCTGACGTAGCCAGGCGTGAAAGGCGTCATGTCGGCGTAGCCGTTGCCCAGCAGCACGCAGTACCTGGTCTCGTTTCGCAGGGTGCAGTAGTACGCATCCAGGCTCGGGTTCCATTGCAGCTGCGGAAAAGCTGTCAGTATCGCGCAATCAGGAGGAGGAACGCAACACCCACGAGTGACTCCTGCTGGACGAAGTACGCGGCCGTGATGATGTTGCAGCTGACGTCTCCGCGGTCGTTGTCGTCGTACGTCAGGCAGTCGTGCCGCGTGTCGTTGGCTAGCGGGAAGCCCGTGTCTGAGGGGCTTGAGATGACGGGCTGGGTTGCGGTGGGGAGGTCGTCGAGATTGACCCAAGACCCGTACGAAACGGTCGATGTGGCGAGAATCGTGGGGGCTGAGGAGCCATCGGTGGCGGTCGCCGTTGTGTAGCCCGGGTAGGTGGATATGTCGCCGACAGCCGAGACCTTGAACTTGGTTTAGCAAATGGCTGATTTTGACGGTGCATGCACTCACACAGTAGGACTTTTCAAGCTCCAGATTAGTGCAGTTGGAGTTTATTTCCGGGTTCAAGAAGTACAAATCAGACCTGTGACCCTGGGTCAGACAGCTTTCTATTTGGTGCATTGCGAAAGCTTACAGAGTGATTTTGTACTTCATCGTCAGAAATGCGCAGTAATTTCCGTCGACAACTTTATGCCAGCGCGAGCAGCGTTTGTTGCTTCCCGGCGCAGCATCGGTGGGCACAGCAACTGAGGTGGTCGTGGTGCTGGCAGGCCGACTTGTCGTGTCTCCAGATCCAACATCTCCGTATGGACTGCCAATGCAGATGAAGTGCCCGACAGCCTGGTCAATGTTGCTACACCTTGAATTGAGCTGCGGGTTGTAAGTCTTCAGTTGAGTCTGGGTGATGTTGTGCGCTTCAGCAATGCCCCTGCAGGTCTCGTTTACGGAGACTTGATAGGTCTCGCAGGAAGACTCAACGCAGAGCGTTCCGTTGCTTGGGAAGTTGGCGCAGCCACCGTCAAGCCCATTGTTGGCCAAGAGGCTCCACGTGGAGATCGAATTGTCTGCTGCTATCGAGTCACACGTGTCACCATGCCGGATGGGAACAGACTTTCCAGTGCAGGTAGGCGTTGTGGCTGGTGCAGAGATACTTTGATGATGTTAGTGGATGGCTAGAGGCTTCAAACTTGGCATTTACCTGCTGACGACGACACCGGGTGGGCTGGTGACTGGCATGTCGGTGACTTGACAGCTCAAAGTAAGCGAGGCATAGGTAGCTGCGAGATCCTCATTGTATCTCCACGAGTCTTTGAGCTCCGTCTGAAGAACCTTGAGCTCGCACTCGTCACAGGTCAGGCGACCGCTGGCCCCGGCCTTGCCCGTGAGAAACTTGATGTAGCAGAAGTTCCCATCACTACGGTGATTAGCAAAGAAGTGAGAGAAGTGGACGATAGTACCTGTCAGTCAAACAGCGCTGCCAGTAGTTGTTGAAGTAGTAATCAGCAAATGCTATGGGTTTCAGGGCCAAGGAATTGGCGTCTGTGTCGGAATCGGAATAAGTCTCATTTCCACAAACAGAGAGCACACCAAGGCGATACTGCTGGATCGACTGTGTGCAACTGTCGGTGCAAAGCGAGGAAAGAGTGTCGGTGGTAAAGTTGGAAGAAGCCTCGTAGACAGTGTCGTCTGTTTCGAGGTATGGGCAGGAGAGGCTCGCAGCCAATGCTCCCGCACAACCCGATGAAAGGGAGTCAAATGTGCCTAGAGGGAATAGCTGGATGGAATCAGCCATAGCGGAGGAAATGAGTGACTCCGATGCAACGCGAAAGCATTGTTGCGGCGTCCTCAACATAAAGGCAACCGGCGGAGATGGTATGCAACCATCGCCACCAGAAGACCTTCCTATTCGAGAGGCCAAGCCATAGACAAGAATCCTTTAGGGCTTGTGACCCACGGTAGGTAGCAATGGGCTGAGTGCGGCTGACTCGGAAATTATGCTTATTTTGAAACCGGCCCCCGATTGGCATATGCCTTACCCGCCCTGACGACATAGCTTGCCGGTTTCAGACGAGCGGGCTGAGCATCCTTTTTAGCCTATAGGAGGCAATGTACTCTCTTGTACCTGTCAGCATTACGGCACGCCGTATTGCGGCCTCTCGGAGGGTCGGCTGACTGCAACGGCCCGCCCGGCGCCACCCGGCGCGGCAACACAAAACAGGCATGCCTGACGATCACCGCCCATAGTAGCACAGCAGTTTCCACGTGCGCAGGGTAGATCGCGAACAGGAGATTGCTCAATGCCAAGGTTGCCGATCTTTTGAACAGCGATGTGATACGTCAGCTTTCGTACTACACCCCGATGCAATTGTGTATCAGCCCTAGCGTCTGCATGTAGAAGTAGTGTTGTGTAGTGCTTTTGAGTTGCCTGCCTCCTTCCGTACACATGATCTTGTCAAGTGGACCCTTTGTATGAAAACGGCAGTACGACGGCAACTTCTCCTCACTCGGTAGAAGTGCCAAGAAGGTGTTGGAGTGCTCCAGGCTGCATGCCGAAGGAACACGCTCCACACCACACAAGACGGAGTAGTTTCAGTAGTTCGATATCGGCGATAAGTCATTGCAGCCTTCTTCTTCGGGCTTCAATCAGAATTGCCTTGCTGCCGATGGATTGTTTAAAGCGCCGAGCTACGTCTGCGTCCTTAGAACTTTACTCTTTGTACGCTCTTTCGACCTTCACTTGCCATGGCACGCATCCAGCGCTGCCTCCTCTCCATCCTTCTCGCACTGCACCAATGTGTTGCGCATATTCATTCATCTGACAACACCTCGACTTCCTTTCCTCTGAATCACACAAGCAACCTGCTCCGGCGAGCATCTGAAGACTACTCCTGTTCCGCCAATAGGCCTTGCTCCAACAAGGCCTGCTGCGGTGCCAGGTAAGTGTTCTATCTGGTGCAATTGAACCTTGCTAATGGTGCAGCAATGTCTGTGGCTACGGCCCTACGTACTGCGGGGATGGATGCCAGTCACACTGTGACGCCAAGGCAGAGTGCGGCCAATACGCCGAGGAACCTGGTACGACCTGTCCGCTGAACGTGTGCTGCTCCGAGTTCGGATTCTGCGGGACGACTGCCGATTTCTGCGGCCTGAACTGCCAGTCCAACTGCGGCTCCCCCGAGCGGCCGAACGGCGGAGGCGACGTACGCGACCGCATCATCGGCTACTACGAATCATGGGCCAGTTCCAAAAAGCCTTGCGGCGCCATGACCCCAGAACAGATCCCTGTCGACGGACTCAGCCACGTCAACTTCGCCTTTGCCTACATTGATCCCCACACAGGCGACATCGTCCCCATGGATGACAGCGTGGATGGGGAGGAGATGTTCTCACAGGTGACGGACATCAAGCTTCGCAAGCCGGGCATTAAGGTATGGGTCAGCATTGGCGGCTGGACATTCAATGATCCGGGGGATTACCAAAACGTGTTTGGCGATATCGCTGCCTCGACAGTCCAGAGCAGGGACTTTGCTGACAAGCTCATCGCTTTCTGTGAGTTTAATCCTCGTGTTTGGTGATGGAATGCTAATGTTTCCAGGCGGTAAATACAGTTTCGATGGCGTTGACATCGACTGGGAGTACCCCGGCGCCGGTGACCGAGGCGGCAAGAAGCAAGACAAGGAGAACTTCCCCAAAATGCTGAGCATCATCAAGAGTTCGTTCAACAGCAGCCCTCGCCCGCTGGGGCTCTCGATCACTCTGCCCACATCCTACTGGTACTTGAGATGGTTCGACCTCCCAGCCTTGGCCAAGTCGGTCGACTGGTTCAACCTTATGTCGGTAGGTAATGCGAACCAGTCTCCGATACCCGTTAGCTAAAGGCTGATTAGTACGATCTACACGGTGTTTGGGACCGTGACACGCCCATCGGCTCCTATGTCTGGCCGCACACAAACCTCACAGAGGTGGACGAGGCGCTCGACCTTTTCTGGAGGAACGACATTAGCCCGTCGGTCATCAACCTAGGGCTCGGCTTCTACGGCCGCACCTTCGAGCTCGAGACACCGCTCTGCTCCGAGCCCGGATGCAAGTTCGCCGGCCCCGCCGGTAGAGGCTTGTGCACACAGGAGAGCGGCATTCTGTCCTACCGAGAGATCCGTGAGATTATCCAGCAAGTAAGCATCTACGGTGGCACCCGGTATGACGAGGAAGCGGCCGTCAACTACTTCACCTACGGTAGAAACCAGGGCAACTCTTGGGTCTCTTTCGACGACAAACGTTCGTTCCAGGCCAAAATCGACTTCGCTAACAAAAGAGGTCTTGCCGGCCTTTTCATCTGGGCCATCGACCAGGACGACAATGCTCTGGATGCATTATCCGCCGTCACTGGCAAGACTTTGGAGATGACGCCGGCGCTCAGTGACTCCGAGGACCGCTTCGACATCAGCAAATGCTACATCACTAGCTGCGGCGGCAAGTGTGAATCCGACGAAACTACCATGGTCCACACGAACCTTGACAAAAACAACAAAGGGTGCAGCGGCAGCAAGCACACACAGCGCGCCTGTAAGTTTATTTCCTCATCGAAATTATTCATAATCAGAGTTCGCAGCAAGCGCCAGTGGATTGGCAAGTGGTCAATCGATCGGCTCGTAAGCGGCCTTAGATATCCGACTACAAGCGGACCGCTTGCGCTTGGATTAATAAATAGATCAATGAGCGCTTGTTGAGGATTTACATATTATACTTCTACGAAACTAGAGGCTTTTCTTCATAGTAAGAGCTAAGCCTAGCAAGGTAGAAGGATAATGTATAAATACTTAACAAACGCTTGTTAATCTATCAATCAATCCAAGCGCAAGCGTGGCCGATTGGTTGATTAACTTGAGAACACCTCTTTGCTTGCAAGCGGACCCTAGGACCCCGCTTGGGCTTGTAAACCGGATCAAGTGATTCTAACGCAAAACAGTCTGCTGCCCCGCGCTGACAGCGCCCGACCCAAAGACGTGCAGCTGGCGCGGCAGCAGCCCGTTCTGCAGCGACGGCCACTGCAAAGAAGACGAAGAGGTCACCATGATCACCGACGACTACGGCGGGGGGTCGGGCTGCTACTTCGGCGGCCGCAAGAGCTGGTGCTGCCCCACGACCATCGGCCAGGACCAGATCAAGCAGTGCAAGTTCGACAGGTCCGGCGAGTGCTCCGACGCCGCGCGGCCGCAGAACCTGACGACCGTGACCTTCGGCATTCCCGGCGGCGGCGGCGCGGGCGGGCCCGGCGTCGTCGTCAAGAAGGTCGAGCCGCTGTGCTGTCCCGAGAAGCCCGAATTCGAGAACTGCGCCTGGCACGGCAGGGACGGCGCCTGCGGAGGCAATCGCTGCCCCGCGGGGCAGGTCATGGTTGCGAGCACCTCGGGCAGGCACGGCGGACCGGGCGACGGCAAGAACGGCTGCTCGCTCGGTAGGAAGGCCGTCTTCTGCTGCGATCCTCCGGCGGACGGCAGCGAGTTCCTCCCCGTCGCGCTGGAAAACTTGTTCCCTGATGCGGACACGTTCGACGATTCTTGGTGGGTCGATGCTCCTGTGCTTTGCGATGTGATACTGACAACGCCCCTGAATAGGACGCCTGTCTTTGACGAAGCCATCAACTACGACCCGTTCCAGCAGCCCCACCACGATCCTGTCACGCAAGACCCCAACCAGGAGAGCTTTGCCTGGATTGTCATCATCGGCGATGAAGAAGACGTGCAGAGCTTCGACAAGCGCGACGGCTCGCACCTCGAGCTCTATGATTGCCCCAGCCCGGGCGCAGAAGACTACTCGGTGCAGCGGCTGAATGCCATGTGCATGAACCACGGCGAGGGCAGCAACTGTGAAGATGTCGCCAAAGGCGGCGTCAAGGGCACCATTGTGCGGCTGCCAGACGGCTGTGGCCCGGACAAGTACGTGCGGGCAGTGAGCTTCCGGGAGACCGACAACACGACATCCACGCCGCAGGAACTACGCAAGAGGTCGAATGGCGAGCCGCAAGGCAAGGTCTACGAGTTCCGCTACGACTACAACTTCAAAAATCTGCGGAGGGCGGCCGGGACGGTGCATTTCCGCGCCGATGTCTCGAATCACCCGGGCTACTGGGACGAGATTGTCGCTGCTGATAATGATTCACCGGTGAAGAAGCGGAACGAGCATAATTGGCGGGAGATGGACAAGGTAAGATGAGAGATCCTTTTCAAAGGCCTTATAAGAGCTAACAGCAAGACAGCGGTGGGTCAAAGAGAACGAGCCGGACAGCTGGTACAAGCGTTTCCGACAGCTCCTCACAAAAAAAGATGTCGGGCTTCTCAAGGAGTACTCATTCGGGCAAAACTTGTACCAGAGTTCGAGAGCCTGCTCAGACAACACGGCGGCTTGGCTTAGGATCGATGCTGCTGGAGACCTTACAACCACGATGGACTTCGGCCAGACCATCATCGGCACGCTGAACAACTTTCAGTTTGCGCAGGCCTTTGCATTCATACGGCAGTCAGACTTCAAAGTACACGTCACAGCCGGGATGTCGGCCAAGGCGCGGGCCCGCACGCAGACGAAGCTAACATCCCTAGACGGAAACGGACTTCTAACGTTCGGATCAAACTACAACATCAAGGGCATCCTTAAGGTAAACCCGTACTTTGATGTACGGGCGCAAATCCAAGCCGAAGCAGTCGTCTCGCTCCAGGGCGTCGTCGACGTAACAGTGGCAACGCCCATGTTCCACTACATGTTTCCCGAAGAGCTCGAGAGCGTGCCGGTGACGCCAGTCGGCGGCTGGAACATTTCGACACGGCACTCGAACCTCAATAGCCCGAGCAAGCTCAGCGCCGACGTGGGCGGCGAGGTGACCATCTCGGTCGTGCCCGTGCTGGGCATCACTACCGAAATCGACTACGGCCGCCGCTCCTCCGTTACCAACGTCGAAGCGGCCTTCCGCGGCGACGTCAAGTTCAAGATGAGTGCCACCGTGGCCACCGACTGCAAGGGCTTCCGCCTGGGCGTCGACGCCGGCATGGCGGGCAAGCTCAACGTCAGCGGTGCTACCATCTTCCCTAAGTGGCTCGATGAGTCCTATGACCTAGTCAACAAGTACGGTACAGTGCTGGACGACGTGTGCATCCCATATGGCGGCAGCATCTCGCCAGGCAGGCGGGGACTAGACATCTTACCGAGCAATCAGGAACTAGACATCTCGCCAGGCAAGCAGGGACTAAATATCTCGTCGAGCAGGCGGGGACTGGAGATGACTGCTTTGTCCAATATGCCATCGCACTTTGTTTCCACCGAGCTACAGCGCAGAGCTGTACTGGACGACGAGGGCGCCGGCTCCGTGTTTCCAGACCCCAACAACGAGGGGATCTACTGCCCTCGTAGCGGCAACGGCGGCAACGGCAAGTGCCGCGGCCGGCACACGTTTGTCGAAGACCTGGAGAACCCAGACGACTACCCGTATCGCAAGCGTGCAGCGCTGGTCAAGCGCGACGGCAACAAGTGGTTCTGCGGGACCAGCGGCGTGCCCGGGCTAGAGGGAGCGCACGAGATGAAGCTCATCCTACCCAAGCACAAGAGCACGACGGAGTGGCTGAAGGACGACAACGGGAAGAAGGCGGCGACGTTCGCGCCCAAGAATCCGGATGCGTGCGACTTCGAGTTCGGCCAGATCGATACACCCAAGCCGACCGCCGTCGGGCGCGTCGAGGGGACGGACCAGAAGTCGTTGCAGGTCGAGCACATCCTAGAGACGCAGACGTTGAAGCACTTCGGAAACCACCTCGCCGAGAAGTACTCGAATTGCAAGAAGTTGTCCAAAAACAAGAACCGCAAGCAGTTCGACGACCCGCGAGGCAAGGTGGACGCTAACGGCAGCCCCCTGCAGATCAGCTGGTGCGAGTACTGGTGGATCTGGTGGGACAAGATGGACCTGGCGAACGCGAAGACGGGCTACCCCGGCGCCGAAAAGGCGAACACGCTTCTTGGCTCCGTGCTTCCGGGCAAAGACAACTGGGCGCGGAGCGAGCTGGTCTTGGTTGACTTCTACGTAAATCAATTGAAAGCCCAGATGTTCACCCCTGAGATGGCCTTCTCAGACCAGGGAAAACTCGACAGCTGGCAGCAGGATCCCCCTGACGACTCGGAAATGCCGGATCGGATAGTCTACCCTCCTGATGCTACCGAGGCAGAGGAGATCGCACTGGAGAAGGCGTGGAAGGAAAAGGAGAAGAAACGGCCGCACCACTGGGGGGACATCCTCAACTTCGTCCGGGAGATTATTATGCTGTACAAGTATATGTCCGAGCCCTCTATCCAGAAGCTGCTCGTCCGCTCCGTCTGTCGCTACGGGAAACGTCTTGACTGGCTGAATGAGGTCTACATTCAAGAGAAAATCCGGCCCATCAAGGGCAGGGGTGACAAGGATTACGTCACCATGGACTACGACCTCGAACTGAGCCGCCAGCTGTCTACTGAGTGGTTCGACTGGCTGATTAATACGCACTTTAATCAGGCCGAGACTAAGGCTACAGAAGTCATCACCACGTGGACGCTGAAGGTGTGGGAGAACAACAGGAACCGTGACTTATTTTCTGACCCCAGCAAGCTGCCAGACGGCCATAGCTTCGGCAAAAATCGCGACATCATCGACCGCGCTCAGAAAACTTTGGACGAGGTCAGCTCCATGTCGCCCTGGGATATTGGGTGGATCGACAGCGCCGATTGTGATGGCACTTACCAAACTCCGCCCCATGTAGACGATTGGTACGATACGTGGCCGGCAGATTTTCAAATACCCCCTGATTCCGATTAGAGAATTACCTTTCCTATCTAAGGCTTTTCATGCCTTGTTTGTTTCGATGAAAACCACAGCACCTGGGCGAGATCGGCCGTTACCACTCAATTTCTGTGTTGAAATGGCTGGCCGGACATTTATACATCAATTTATTACGCAGTATATGTTTAGTTTCTCACCAATCAACAACTTTTTTGATACGACGAACTCCTACCTTACGTAAGAATGGTAGTAACTCTCGCTGAAGTAACAATAATATTAGCACTCGATTGCGGCGTTGAACCAAACAAAACAATGCGTGGGTGGCTGAAGCTATCATCCGGACGAGAATGTCAACTTTTTAATTCGGCATACACGTCCGGATGATAGCTCCATAGACCCACGAATGTTGATATTAATTATCCTTTCGTGTCCAGATGATAGCTTCAAAAGCCCACGAATGTCGGTTTAATTATACATTTGCATCCGGACGATAGCTTCAAGGCCCCGTGAATGTTGATTTTATGGCTCCTTTGATACAGCAAGCTCCCATCCTACGCCAAAAATCCTCCATCCACGGGGTAAATACCTCCCGTCATGAAGCTGGCATCATCGCTGAGCAAGAAAGCTATCAAAGCCGCAACCTCTCTCGGATCCCCTTTACGGTCCAAACACTGGTACTTGGTGGGGAGCGGATGGCCCAGCATCCTCTCCGATTCACGGGACAAGGGGGTGTCGATGACTCCGCTGAAGAACCGTTAGCACTTGAGTAACGGCAGCAGGTAATGCGCTTTCCGGGAATACTCACGGTAGGACAGCATTGACCCTGACACCAGTTGCTCCACCCTCTCTCGCCGCGGATTTGGTCAAGCTGACGACGGCGGCCTTGCTGGCGCCGTAGGACGAGGCCGTTGGCGAGCCCAGCATGCCCGCCACGCTGCCGACGTTCACAATCGAAGCCGGGCCGGACCCGGTGCGAGCGAGCTGCGCTTTCATGCACAGGAACCTGTTTCGCCGTTGCATTAACTTCAATGCTCAAAAGGTATGAAGTCTCGGTCACTCACACGCCGCGGCAGTTGATGTCCATGGCCATGTTCCACGCGTCCGTGTCGATGTTCTTGATCAGGCCGTAGGTTCCCGTCGTGCCGGCCACGTTGGCGGCGCCGTCCAGCCTGCCGAATTCCTTGACGGTCTTCTCCATCCACGCGTCGACCTGCTCCTCGTTGCGGACGTCGACGACGGACGTGATGATTTTGCAATCCGGGAATTCTTTCTGGAGCAGTTCGGCAGAGGCGCCCAGCTGTTTCTCGTTGAAGTCGGCGAGGGACAGGTGCGCGCCGCGCTCGGCGAGCAATTTGGCCGTTGCAAAGCCGATCCCGCCTGCGGCGACGCCGGTGATGGCGATGAATTTGCCGGCGACGTTGGCGGGGGAGGTCATGATGTCGTTTGTGTGGATTCAAGGTGCTCGTCGGGTTTGCTACTGATGCTTCCGTCCCCGCGGGCTTGGCTTCTTATATGTGTGGGTTATGTACCCACCGTTCGTGTTCAATCCGAGATGCAGCTCGAAGGAATGTAATTGCATGGTTAAAAAATCTGGTACAGGCTACCTTTTTCGGCCCACTTTCTGTACCTATTACCTACATAGTGCTACGGAGCTATTAGAGGCCTAACAAACATCCAATCACGAGAAAGGTAATTGCCTTCTAGTAATTACCCCTTTTCAATAGTTGCCTAAAAACAGTAAAACCGAAATACGAACGTCTCGTGTTTCGTATAGAGAAAAGCTAATGCATACTATGTGAGTCACATAATATGACACTAGTCTTGTGGAGTCAAACCGCCAATCCATTTAAAATCTATTATATGTAATTTTGCTATAGGGGGAACGTTCTGCGAAAGCGTGGTAGAAAAGCTCTGGCAAGTGGCATCGGATATCAGGCTGGTAGACGCCGCGAATTTACTTACTATGAGCTGTGAGTGCGGAGGATGTATACTCATGTATGAGTCATCTTCTGGTGGGCCTTCCGCGCAAGCAAGCTCCGCCAATCAATATTTGCTTATCCCTACCAACACTCCGGGTCAATAAACCTTTAATTGCGGAGTCACTGCATAACAACTCTGACGTGTCCAGGGAATCTCTCTATTGTCAGATGAATTTCTTTCTTCAACGAGTGTCTGTCTTTAACGAGGCTCCATCCCCAAATGGGTGTCTATCTGAAACATGTCTTCAAAGCGTGCCATAGCTACTCCCAATGACTCTCCATCTCCCCGCATTCCATTACTCAATCCTGCACTGGAAATGACTCGCGAGTTTCTCACGGAAAGCCGTGACGAGGCAGTCCTCGACGGAGTCACCCACACCGATCAGCTGGTTGTTGTCGATGACCCAGCTCGAATCAGCGGTGCTGAAGTAGCACTGAATGTTGTTCTTGATGGCGCCGCATTCTAGGGTTTCCTGTCAGAAACGAGCAGTCTTGTAACGAGAGAATAGATCAAGCTTACTCGACACATGGTCGTCGAATTTACCGCATACCTCTCCAAACTCATCGACTTTACTGGAATCGGTGATGTGGTAGGCAACGCGGTAGCGCTGCAACGCATCTTCCTTCCACTTCTTGATGATGGCGGCGTGGGCGACGCAATCGCGTTTGGCTATCAAGCATGTGAGAGGCTTTCCCGTGGTAGAGATCTATAGTTCCGAGTCCTCACCGATGTTATTGAAAGCGACGTCCCCAGCAGCAGGAGCTGCAGCTGCAGACGAAACGCAAAGCGTCCAGACAGCGGCGGCGATGGCAGAGTTGATGAACCTCATGGTGACTGACGTGTTTGTTGAGGGAGTGGAACGACAGCAAAGCGATTTGTGATCAAAGAGTTGGATCGAGCGTTGTCGTAAATGCGATGTGAATGTGGACGATGTGAATGAGTCCTTGGACGGTTTTCCGTCTACTTTTATAGTGACCCTGAAAGGCTTGCCAAGGCCTCTTTCTCAACTAGTAAGTGATTCAGCTGTCACACAACACATGATCCAACGCCCGCATCGACTGAAAGAGGCAGCATCTTTTCAGCTCGGTCGCCTTGCTCCTTGTACACAAACCGCTTGGGGCTGAAGGAGCCGTGTAGTACGGAATACGATGACGTTCCAACAGTCTCAGTCACCGTATGGTGTTTCTTTATTACGAGTCCATGAAGAATATTGTTTGAGATTTTCTTCAACTTCAGTCATCTAATTGCGTATGCTTCTCATACTCCTCATCAACTTTTTTATGTAAAGTAGAACGTTTTTAAACATATAGTTGCCGTTGAACGTTGTGCTTAGCGGATGTAGTGGTGAGGGTCGTTGGCGGTAAGCCGACTTTCTAAAAAGGAACTCACTGTATGCCCTAGCCTATATCGAGCGTGCCGAGATCTTGAATGGCATCAGGCAACCATAAGAGATCGCGCTTCGCCACGATTGGGCTGGCGTAAATGAATCATTCTTACGTGGGGGCCAGAACTGCGGTTTTCAGCCAAGGGCCCGCCTGATTTCATGGCTTACATCCGCAAAATATACGCGTATTTGGAGGTGTCGGAAAATTTTGTGCACAAGGCAGATACGCGGAATGGCAACGATTGGAAGTCGAGGTAAAGATTCTACATGCCTAGTCTTACACCTAAGAAATTTTATTTTCGTCTCTTTTAACCGCCCAACCCTGGAATCACTACATTTAACTTTTAGTACTTTGATTCACAGATACTTAGTAATTCTAATCATTTTCCAATTAAAGTAGTTAGTGCAGCCTCGAGATATCTCTTCCACTACTCGATAGCTATCTCCTTGTGGATAAAGCGTTGTGACTAAAGCATCCTGCTACTCGTCCAATAATGTGGGCGTACTGGTCCAAATTGCAACATGCTTGAAGTGGCTAACATATGTCTCATACGTTTAGGATAGATAATTCATGGCGGAGCTGATAGAGAGTGTCAGGGATATGCCGCAGCTGGAAGATCCAAGGTAAGCGCGGTTGAAGACCTTCATTGCAGAGGGTCAGCAATAGAAGCTCACTTTCGAAGGAAAGACTCCAAAAGATGAATCATTCCACCGTTGCGGCAGAGAGAGAGAGAGAGAGCTTTCTTGAGTATTGAGGGTGCATGAGGTATTACAATATATTTGAATGGGAAAGAGCTTTTGCAAAGATGATGGACATGCATTTAAAGCAAGACATGGACATCTTGTGCACGTAGTTGAGAACTTCTTGCCTCTTCTTGCGTCGAGGAGCCCCTGGAACCGGACTGCTTTCGGTGGGGGAGCTGACTTCTCGGAAGATACGTCTGTGCTCTTCGTCCTGCTAAAGCTGGGTACGTACGCCTCACACCTCCCTCTTACGGCCTGCTTCATGCCCACGAAAAGAAAGTGGGAATTCTTAGTACTTTATATACTCCAGTCTCTCCGGCATCTCAATCATCCGTGGGCTCGGCACTCTCACCGTCCTTGCGCCTATCGCCACGAAACCAGTCGCGGCCGCCATCTATCCGCGCCACGGTTGGAAGGATCACGCTCGTGCATCAACGAGACGCTCCAGCCACAGGGTCTCGCCACCGAGGAGCTCGGCGCCGTGACGTGGTCGGGTGCGTTGGAAACCGTGCTCGACTTGGCGGGTGCGAAACCTCCGCGACCGGTCACTGAGCTGTTAGGTCGGTGGTCGAGGGGACAAAAGTCCCCGAGGTTAGCGAGGAAGAACGGCAGGTAACGTTGGCGAACTGCTGCAATAGCAACGAAAAATCGGTTTCTTTAGAGAGCGTGTGACCATATTGCGAAGTGTCGTCGGGTTAAACGCGATAATAATGTTTGGCTCGGAAGGCTCGAAGACGGGACGCGCCGAGAGAAGGACCCAGACGACAGGGTTCGCCACCAGCCAATCATCCATCCGCCCAAGCGGACGGGAGGCCCTGTTTTCTCCGGTCGGGGCCCCCGGAATTTTGCTTTCCGGTAGTCTGGATTAGGGTCGCCGGCCGCGCGCTAGAGGAGCGCCGGATCTACTAAGCTTAAACTACGCTAACCCACACAGTATCGTGGCTTTCACCACTTTCCCCTGAGGCATGCCGATTTGTATTCTCGGTACCTATCTGTCTATTTTAATATTGTCGGCAGTTGGTGACATCCACGTAGCGCAGGATGTACCTACAGTGTTTGGTATTGTTACTGTCATTACTCTTCGATTCTCTGCTAAGAGTCCTTCTGACTGCTGCTACCCGAGCCTTAATGCCAATAGCGCTTTGGAGCTGTCTAGAATAGACAGCAAGATGTTAGTGTAGAAAGAACTTGGAGTGGCAGCTGAACGTCGAGACCCTATCGGACGATTTCTCCGGCATCACCCATTCGGCCCGTGGCTTAACGCCCGCATGATAGCCAACGCCAAGGCGCTTGCTCCCTATCGGCTGTCTACCTGCCGCCGTTTTCCTCTTTCTGCACTGGCCTACTGCTTTTAGACGATCCTGCCTGATCTGGGCCCTGCCAGCTCAGCTCTCCCGCATCTAAGCCACGACAGCCACTCTGCCAAGCCAAGGTTCGAGGCTTGACCTGGGCGTGCCAAGCTCGGTCTGGATGCCCCAGAGTATCGTGGTGCCAAGCCGCTCCCGCCGTGCCTGAGCTATGGCAATTTCCACCGGAAGCTGCCATGTTTAGCGCAATCTGGAACTGCCCGGAGGCGTCGACAACAACGAGAAGCTATCGTGGTAGACAGGTTCAGCTGTGGCTTTCGGCGGTCAATTTGCGGAAACTGCCATGGTGTGGTGTATTTTCTAGCTGGTCTGGCCTTCACGCTGAGTTTGCTATAAGAACCATCGCGGCCTGTGTTGATATTTTCTCGCCATCGCCTTCTTCAATCGTCTTCGGTCTCTCATCGTCTGGTTCATCATGCACTCCGCCTATCTCCTGCCTCTTCTGGCTGGCTTGGCTGCCTCGCAGTCGACCACCACGGACGTCCCCGCCGACGTGGTCCCCACGCCCGATGCCCTTGACGTGGACTTTTTGCGCGACATCCCCGCCCCGACTTACACCACCATCGAGGGTGTTCTGTCTCAGGATGTCCCTTACGCAACCCAGACGGCTATCCAGTCCGCTGCCGCCGATGTCGCCGAGACTCCTCTGAGCGTGTTCCCTGCCGTCACCACGGTTCCCATCAACGCTGCTGGTGAATCCGACGCAGTGGCCACCGGCACCCCGTCCAAGCGCGAGGTTGCCGCTGCCGCTCTCGAAAGGCGTGCGGCTTGCGACTCGCAGGCTACCATCGACAACTACTACAATGTCGACGTCTCGAGCGCTTCCAGCTTCAGGGCTGACACCAAGATCGCTCAAGTCGCCAACGACGCTGCGACTCCGTCGGGCTACTTCAACAACTTCAAGAACAACCAGGCTGCCAACAGCGCATGTACGTTTTCCTCTCCTCCCCTTCGCTTTTTCAAGTGAGCTAATGAATTATCAGATGCCTACTTGGGCTACAAGGTCTTGCAGACCGGCTACGATGTCGACAACTGCGCCCAGGAGTGTACCGACAAGGAGGGATGCCTTGCCTTCAACATTTACTTCGAGAGGGACCCCACGATTGAGCCTGGTACTGGTTGCACCAACCCGACCGCTTTTGCCAACATCAAGTGCTCCTTCTGGGGAAGCGCCCTTGACGAGACTACGGCCACCAACACTGGTCAGTGGAGGGCTGATTTCGAGGTTGCTACCGCTGGCTCCAACGCCTACACCTCTGAGAAGGTTGGCCCCAACATCGAGGGGTGGAATGATCCCCTGAAGCTCAACAACGCTGCCATGAACGCTCCCCTGCGTGATTGCGCCGGCACTTGGACCTACATGGGTTACAAGTTCTTCAACGACGGTCCCTTCAGCGTCGAGGCCTGTGCCGCTGCCTGCGATGCTCAAACCGAGTACAACATTGCCCACCCGCCGTCCTCTGGATATGTCCCTCTTTGCGCCGCATTTGGCACTTACCTCCTGACAAAGACGACCTCCTCGGGCTCCGTCATCATGGGACAGGTCTGCTCCATGTAAGTCTCACCAATGCATCCCGCACAAAACCACTTACTGACACATCCATACAGGTACACCTCTGCTTGGGACGCTGAGTATGCTGTCAACACTGCTTCGTACGACGACTCGATTGGAGCCAAGTACACTTACAGCTACAGCTACTTCTACAGCAAGCCCGACGTGCAGCCTGTGTGCGATGTCGACATGAACTACCTCAAGTCCGAGGGTGCCGACTTCTGCTCGTCCTACATCAGCTACACTCCCAGCACCTCGACCGAGGTCTCCACCACCGTTCCCGGTGTGTCGACTGTCTACCAGACCAGCGTTGACACCACCACCACCACCGTCTACACCAGCACTGCGACCGTGACCGCCACCGGTGGAAGCTTGAAGAGGAGAGATGGAGATGACGCCTCGACCGAGACCGGCAGTGACTACAGCATTGACATTACCACCTCCACCGTCTCCGTCCCCAACAAGGCCGCCCTCATGAACGCGACCGTCGCTGCTACCGACGTCATCGTCAACAAGCGTGCCGTTCAAACTCCTGCCTCCATCACTGGCTGGCCCGCCGCCAAGATCTCGGCTGCTTGCTCGAGCGTCGCCACCGGCGTTGTCACTGCCACCAGCATCTCTACTGCCCCGGTTCCTCTGACCACTGCCGTCGTCACCCGCACCACCACCCAGACCGTCTCCACTGTCTCGACCCTGACCGTCCCCGCCGTCCTGCTCTCTTCGCCGACCACCATCGTCTCCGGCCGCACCACGAGCTCCGACGACAACTACTACAGACTAGAGCTTCCCTTCGCCATCAGCGCCTACGGCGTCTCCAGCACCGTCGTCTACCTGACCGACAACAGCGTCCTCTTCTGGCCCGGCAGCAGCAACAACGGCGGCTACGACTGGTCCAACAACCCGCTGCCGTACACCACCACCTCCTTCGGCGACGCGGCGCTGTTCGGTCTCTGGGACGACCTGTACGTCTACTACGGCACCAACCAGGGCATCTACTACGACGTGACGGGCGCCGTCGGCAGCCGCACCGTCGTCTTCGAGTTCTACTCGTCCGCCTACGGCCGCTCCAACGAGTTCTACCACTTCACCATCACCATGACCGAGAACAACCCGGGCGTCGCCGTCTACCGGTACTACGACGTCTACGGCTCCGGCTACTCGGCCACCGTCGGTGCCCAGAAGCGCGGCGGCAACTTCGTCCAGTACTCGTACAACCAGGCCATCATCACCGCTGGCCTGATGCTCACGGTGAACACCAACACCAACACCATCACCCAGGGTACTTTCACCCCTTGAACAACCCTTCTATGACCTAGAGGACCGTTTCACGACTTGAACTCGATCACGCCTTAAAAGAGAAAATACTAGAAATGCTTTTTTTGTTCTTGTGTCTTAGTAGTTGATAGCCTAATCTTTAAAATAATACGATAATCTTTCAGATTTCAAACATGTATTGCAAGGAACATGACAGTGAACGCGAATTGGATGACCTTCGCTACTGAATTTAAAGCCTGCCAGTATTCGGCCTCATTCCATTCGGCTTGTTAACTGAGTCTTAGCTCAACAGTCCGGCAGCTGATGGGTGTCGGGTTGGATCAGAATAAACCGCGCTTATAGGTTCTCCTACTCGCCACCCACCATGCCTGTTATCTCAATTCATGGCAGAAATTTTGATGAATCAGCATTGGGACTGGATCCTTCCAGACGGGTTGATACGCCTGACAGCTCTCGAGCGTGCCATTTCAAGCTCGAACACAGCGGCCTCTGGCCGGTGGACATAATTTGGTTCAGTCCATGATCAAACACAACGCGATCTCAGTTCCAGCAATGCACGACTCGGTAGCCTTAGCAATTTTAAATGAGGACGTCGTTGTGCTACGATTACTCTTAGTGTGTGGCTTCTCGACAGCCAGCTGAGCTGTTCAACTTTTTGATCTTGCTCAACAAAAGTTTAAGTTCATGACAGCATAAAATTTGTCCTTGGTGATGGCCAAAAGCGCTTGGTTGGTGAATGAGGTGCGAACAAGCCTCGGCAACCCACAGAGTCACAAACGGATGCTCACCCACATGGCCGCGATTTACGGTCCAACTAGTTCTGGAATATGCTGTCTGGACCTCGCCGATGCCGGAAATGTAGAGGTGGTCAGGGCGGGTTTTAGCGCTCAAGAAAGCCTTTAAGCTTCTGGTATCGATAGAAGCGGAAGCGGCGGCGGCCGTGGCCGTGGGAGATACGCCTGGATGCCGGCATATGGTCAGGCGGCTGGAAGTTGGCCTAAGCCCCGGCTGGGGCGGAGAAAAGTATAGCACAGTCCCCTCTCGAAGCCGATAGCTAGCGTGAAAGATAGTAAGGCCCCAGGCGCAACTATGCCCCGGCTCTTTCTAAGCACCTTGGAAAATCAAAAATTAAAAATTAACATGTATGGGTGGCTGAATCTGTCGTCCGGACGAAAATATCGAATTAAAAATTGTATAAACACGTCCGGACGATAGCTTCAGAGACCCATAGCATGAGCAAAAAACAAACGCACGCTAGCCGTCGGCTGCGAGAGGGGACTGTACTAGTAACGGTCAGCTGTAGTGCAGTACCTCTAGGAAGGCACTATGGCTTTTGCAATTTCCGCAACAACTCCGGCGCTACCTACAAAGCCAAACCCTACAACATACAACTTTAATTCCTGCATCATCATCACCAACTACGCTGAACCCAATCATCAAGGGTGTCGCTGGATTCCATTATGGCTGTGCAATATGCAGCGGGAGGCTGCATGAGCCTGACGCGAGATGCACGATGTGGTGCAGATGGCTATCGGGCGGCTTGCAGCCTCCTCCTTGTGGCGCCGTCGATTTACTATTTTAGCCCGCCACAACACCGCCACTCAGCCACAATCCAACCCAAATCGGCTGAGAGTGTTGCCGAGACTACCCCTGTGGGAACTGCCGAAGTTCTGTCCGCTCACGATTCTCTACAACACCACTCTAGATTCACGCCCACATGGCCTGTTCTGCTTGGCATCGGACGAGGCTGAAGCCGAGAGGGCTTTTTCAGCCCCGTGAACCGGCTGGCTTCGGCGACGCCGCCCACGATGCTAGTCAGGCTGTAGATGTTGGTTCTGTCGTCTGTATAAGTTAGGTCGCGCATCCGCAGTCTGAGACATCCCCAGGTTACTTTTCGGGTAGTCCGCCACAGTCATTCGCTTAGGTTGTGGTGCCTTTCGGCCCGCTCCACCCTCCCTCCCGCACCATGCTGTGTTCCAACATGGCGTCCCTTCTCTCCAAACCCACCCTCGTTCTTGGCCTCTTGGCCACACTATCGCAGGCAATCCCTGCTCCTCTCCCTTCCGAAACCTCGGCCCCCGTCAAGCGCGATGACTTGTCCTGCTGGGACAAGGTCAGTGACGGCCAGGTTTTCCAGGCTGCGAATGCCCAATGGGATATTATCTGCGGCACTGACTATGCGTGAGTCTATATCCCGTTTCCGAAGCTAAAAATATGCTGACCAATGTGTAGCGGCGGTGACATGGGTGTCTCTTGGCCGAACTCTTTCGAAGAGTGCATCCGGGACTGTGACACTACCAGCGGCTGCGTTGACGTCTCCTTCGTTTGGCCCAACGCTTGTTACAAGAAAAGCGCCCTGGGCACCGCCTCTTCTGTCGACTCGGTTTGGACCGCACGCAAGAAGTCGACCAGCAGCAGCTCCGACACTTCCGTCTCCACTCCATTGTCTTGCGAAAACGGTGCCAGCGATGGCATCACCTACACTTCTTCCAAGGGCACCTTCCTGATCGAGTGCGGCGTGGACTATGCTGGCGGCGACATGGGCTCCTCGAACACTGCTTCGTTCGAGGCGTGTATCGAGGACTGTGCCTCGACCGACGGCTGTATCGACGTCAGCTACGTGTACGGATCTTGCTACAAGAAGAACGCTCTCAACGACCCCGTCTCGCTCAGCCACGTTTGGACCGCCAAGCTGGTTGCTTCGGGCACGGATTCGTCTTCCACTGCTACTATCACGTCGGCGGCGACAACCACCGAGGCCACTGCCACTGCCACGGCGACTGCCCTCAGCTGCCCGTCCAGCGACGGCACCATCACCGGCATGTCGACTGGCGGCACCTACGAGATCCTCTGCGGCATCGATTACGCCGGTGGTGACTTCAAGGAGGTTGACACTCCCACGTTCGAGGAGTGTCTCGAGGCCTGCGACAACAACGAGGGCTGTGTTGCCATTTCCTACGTCGCGCCGTCTTGCTACTTGAAGAGCGAGCTCATGGAGCCCGTCGCCGTCTCGTACGTCTGGGGTGCGGTCGTCAAGAAGTCGGCCAAGGACATCTACGCCTTCCCCACCGTGGCGGACCAGCCTCTCGAAGCCGGTGCAACCGAGTCGATGATGGCCGAGCCCATGACGCTCGAGAGCCCCCCTCTGGCCACGCTCGGCCCCGTCGCTCCGCCCGGCGTCAACATGGGCGGCCTCAAGGTCCTCACCCCCAACGTGACGAACGAGCTGTGGTACAACGGCGACGACGACGCCATGGCCGACGAAGACTCGGGCGCCGTCACGGTCCGGCTGACCATCGAGTATAAGTACCCGTCCATCGTGCTGGACCACTCCGTCTACATCACCGGCGTCTCGTGCGGCGGCGGCGTCCTCACCGGCACCTTCACCATGCAGACGCCGTTCCTGCACGCCGCCACCGAGTGGCCCAGCCAGGCGCCGATGCTGCTCATCAGCGCCGAGTCCAGCTGCGGCAACGGCGAGCAGAACGCCTTCTGGCTCGCCAGCTCCGTCGACTTCGACCTGGGCGCCATGACCTTCAGCGCGCCCGGTGAGTCGGTCGAGCTCGCAGACGTGTACGAGCAGCTCGACGTCGATTTCGGCAAGATCGACTACGATACGGATACCGACAACGGCACGTCGTCTGATGACGGCACCGAAAGCTGCGGCAGCCCCAGCTCACCCTTCCTCGACGATCTCCCGGCCGTCGACTGTGGTGCCGACTTCGATCAGGCCCTCGACGATGCGCTCGGCTACTACTCGGCCAACGGCGCCGGCCAGCAGGCTGTTCTCGCCATCGCCGGCGTGCCCGAGGATGATGATGAGTCGAGCCTGGCCAAGCGCGGCTGGTTCACCTCGCTCGTCAAGGCCGTCGTAAAGTTTACCGTCGCGGTTGTGAAGGTCGCGGCCGTTGTCGTCCAGGCAGTCGCCAACGTCGTTGTGGCGGTTGTTACAAAGGCCGTCGAGGTCGTCAAGGTGGTTGTGCAGGCAGTCGTCGCAGTCAGCGTCGCCGTCGTTACCCAAGTTGCCAAGATGGCCGTCTTCATCGCCACTGGCAACTACAGCAACAGCCTTACCCTGCCCGTCAACCTTGGCCCGCCCTCATCGGTCCTGGCCGAGTCTCCTTGGGGATCTGATGGCTTCAAGTTCTACGAGTACACTCCTGAAGAGGGCGGCTCGAAGTGGGAGGCATCTGCTGCCGCGCTCGAGAAAATCCAGACGGAGCTGATCGGTGAGGCTGATCCCGAGCCCGGTATCGAGCTCTGGTGTGTCGATTGCGGTGTTCGCGGTAAGATCGTCGCCACTGGTTCCATCAGCGCCACGCCGCTCTCCGGTCTGAAGAAGGGTAGCATCGGCATTTCTGGTAACATGTACGCCGGTGTCTTCCTCGGAGTCAACGCCTTCACCCAGTGGGAGAAGACTGTCCGCAAGGACCTGTTCGTCAAGGGCCTGCCCGGATGGTCCATTCCTGGCATTGTCAGCCTGGGTCCTCGCCTTATTCTCGCCGCGCAGGCCACCATTACTGTCGAGGCCGAGGGTCAGCTGCTCACGGGTGCCAGCCTGAACTGGCCCGCCTTCCAGGCCACCCTTGATTTCAAGGACAAGTCGCAGTCCTCGCAGTCTGGCTGGACTCCGGAGCTCACAAAAAAATTCCAAGCAAACGGAGAAGTAACGGCTACTGCCGCTCTTGGTCTCCCCGTCATTGTCAACTTCGGCATCAACATCCTCAACGGCGTCTTCGAGAAGGGCATCAACCTGACTGACATCCCCGCCATCACTGCCGAAGCTTCATTCGAGGTCTCTCTCGGAACCGAGCAGACCCAGCTTGGCAGCGACGACTGCGAAGGCATTGACTGGGACATCTCGCTCACCAACGAGGTCCGTCTCGACGTCAGCGACGGCCCTGGCTTCACCCTCAAGCAATGGGCATCGCCCGCGCTTGCCAGTGGATGTATCGGCGCCAGCCGCGACAGCGACGACTCCGAGGAAGAGGCTACCACCACGACCTCGGCTGATATTCCGGAGCCGACCGTCGAGGATCTCAGCCTTAAGTGCCCTGCCGCAGATGGAACCACGTACACGGACGCCAACTTGAACACTTACACCATCAAGTGCCACATCGACGCTCCTGGCGGCGAGATCTCGACCTCTCTCCAGAGCAACTTCGATGACTGCATCGGCTGGTGTGGTGCCATGTCCGGCTGCATCGGCGTGTCCTGGGTTCCCAACCGCTTGACCTCGAACAACTGCTTTGCCAAGTCCGCCATTGGAACTCAGTACAATTCAGACACTAACAGTGGCTACGAGATCGACATGGCCATCATGAACAACCCCTTCACCATCCTGAGCATGATTTACGCCGACAGGGACATTACCGCAGCCGCCTCCACACACATTGTCAGCGGCCAACAGCTCGTCATCAACACGAACACCATTTCGTCGTGGGCGGGTGATCCATGGGGAGGAAACCAGAAGAGTATCTTCTTGCTCTACATGTACGGCGCCGAGACCAGGACCTTCGTCAGCCACGACGGCCAAGGCGTCTTCACCATCAATCCCGGTTCGGTGCAATGGCCCTCCGAAGTTGTTCCCACCATCGGTCAACAGTGGGGTGTCTACAATTTACAAATAGTAGCAGTCTGCTACGGTATCAACGCCATTACCAGCAGCAGCGTCTGGGCCGGCATCTACTACGCCGCTCGCTACGCTGGTCAATTCCAATTCACCAACGGCAACTTCCAGTGGGATACCTGGCCGGGTATTGTCAAGTCCGGTGTGATCTGGTACAAGGACCTCGAGACTGGTTCGTTCTACTCCATGGCTGTTCGCGAGAACAACTGGGGTGGATTCGCCCAGGTCAAGGCTCGCAAGCGTGACCTCGAGCTCAGCGCTGGTCCTTATGGCAACGGCACTTACTCCAACTCGACTGCCACCAGCAGCATCGCCACTCCGGAATCGACTCCTTTCAGCTCAAGCTCCGTCTCGTTGTCGGATGACATCATGACCATCCTTGCTACTCCCACCGGCGATTCGGACTTCCCCCAGATGACCCCGACCATCAGCAACGGCACCAGCTCCAGCAACTCCACTCGCTCTGACTCTGACTCCTCCGAGTTCTCCCAGCTCACCTCGTCCAACAGCACCACCAACTCGACCAGCTCTTCTTCCTCCGAGTTCCCTCAGCTGACCCAGACCAACACCACGAGCGGCGACAGCAGCAACTCGACCACCTCGTTCCCCCAACTCTCCCTCACCAACTCCACCTCCGACAGCTCCAACACCACCACCTCGAGCAACACCACCACCACCCCCACCCCCTTCCCCCAACTCACCCTAACCAACACGACCACCACCTCCCTCAACACCACCACCAACTCCACCTCCGACGCCGACGTCGCCATCTCCTCCTTCACCATCCGCGACACGACCGCCACCCTCGCCCTCAACCCCGGCGTCAACGGCAACCTCTTCCTCACCATCATCGGCGACACCACCGACCTGTCCAACTTCACCACCGGCGCCGCCTTCACCGGCGCCACCGACTCCGCCACCATCTTCGGCGACGACTCCCAACGGCTCCTCCACTACTACCCGACCGTCATGGCCAAAACCGGCGTCTCGCGCCTGCGCCTCGCGGCGTGGGACGACCTGCCCAACGGCAGCAAGCTGATCAACCTGACGCCCATCACCACCGGCGGCGTGAGTTTGTTGATGGCGGTGGGTGCGGATGGAGAGTACTTTTGGTTGTTCTTCTGTGGGATTAAGGGGCAGTTGAATAAGGTGTTTTTGGTGAGCGATCCCGATGCGGGTGCGGCGAAGTTGGAGGCCGAGGGGATGAAGTTTACGGTGACGGGTGGAGAGGCGTATTCGTGTAATCCGCTGGCGTTGGAGGCTGTGGCGGTGTAGATGTAGATGGGCTATGTAATGATGATGATGATGGGGGATGATTGATAAGGCGGGGGGAAGGGGGGATTGAGGGAGATGATAGTAATGGCTTAATTGATAGTGCAACGGTATTTAATTGTAATGATTGTTGTCTACGGAACTATCGTTATCCAATTACCTCTCAAGCATGTGAACTATGCTCCAAAGCCTAAACGAAGTGCTATTGCGCTTATTGTTGGTAAAGATGTACTCACATACTACCTTTAGCTCTCGGTATTCGGAGTACTACCGTAGGTTGCCATTCATGCAGCCTTTCCTAAATAAACCGGAGTAGATCCTTAGTAGGGTAATACAAATATTCTTAAATCTTCGTAAATCATTATGTGAAGAGGGTTGTTCAGCGCTTCTCGATGCCAAGAGTAACGCAAGGCTGCACCTGGCGATGTATCTGCAGATAAGCAATATACGATTGGGTCGCTTCGACCCCTCAACCCATGACACCTCACGTGTTCTGCCCGGTCGCAGATGAAACGTTCCCCTCACGAACTGCCCACGAGAAAACACCGAGTGACGGTTTCTGACCGCGCACCATTCTCGTTACTCCATACCCCTTCGATGGGCGTAGACACCAAGAGCAACCATGCCCTCTCGCTTCAACATTCGAGGAAGGCTTGGTATCCGGCCGACATCAGCCACGCCTTCGCCGTCGTCGCCGCAGTCGAGGTCTTCCAGGCCTACCTCACCGGCTCAACCTCTCCCGCAAGCCAGCTCCACAACGTCCGGACACAACGCCTTTGCCGAAGCCTTAAGGAAGTACTTCGAAGATATCTCTCCTGAAGAGCGACAATGTTTCCTAGATGCACACCAAGGCATCGAGCCCCGCGCACTCTTACAGCAATTGGGGAACCTCGATGCTGCCGACAAGCAGGCTGCCGGACGGAAACTTGTAGAGTCTGGAGAGAAGTTTCTCCATATTCTCGATCAGCTTCTCAAAGGAATAACAATTGGGATCCAAGCCAGTCCAGAGATCTCGTCTTTGGTCGTTGGCGGTGCAAGGCTGGTGCTCGACATGGCATTGAAATATACCGAGTTCTTCACGAAGCTGTCAACAATGATCGGCCACCTCAATGACCACTTGGAACACTTGCAGGAGTTTTCTACACATCATGATGTCGCCCTGATTCAGACATGCACCGCGAATATCTACGGCCAGTTGTTGAAATTCTATCACCATGCCTATCAAGTCTTCAAAGGCAGCGACGGCGGAAATCATACGCTTGGACATCTTCGTACTTTTGGACGTGTTCAATGGGAGCCTTTCGATGCACGCTTTGGAGAAATTGATAAAAACATTCGGCATCACCTCAAGGTCCTCGATCTCTCGTCACAAGCTGTCAT
The DNA here is from genome assembly GCA_009829795.1 of Lasiodiplodia gonubiensis. Lineage (NCBI taxonomy): Eukaryota > Fungi > Ascomycota > Dothideomycetes > Botryosphaeriales > Botryosphaeriaceae > Lasiodiplodia > Lasiodiplodia gonubiensis. The sequence goes on along the minus strand of RHKH01000042.1, from coordinate 262,242 downwards.
TCTCAGCACGGTCAAGAAGATGGAAAACGAGCGGCGTGCAACAGCAGACAACCAACTACGAGATCTGGGCACGGAAGATCGGAAGAAATTCCTCGAATGGATTTTCCCTTCAGACTTTGACTCCATCCAGCGGAACAACCTTCAGAAAAGATGGCCAGATACTGGTACCTGGTTGCTGGAGAGAGAGGAATTCAACACCTGGTTCTCCAGCCAGAACTCAAGCCTGATCTGGTGCAACGGCCCTCCGGGCGCAGGGAAGTCAGTACTCAGTAGCATCATTGTCGAATACATCCAGGACAAGCGATCCACAAGCAATGCAGACACAGGCCTTGCTTTCGCTTACTTCAGGTACGACAAGATTGACAGTCAGAAGCCTGACCAAATCATCGCTGCTCTCACCAAGGAACTGGCTCGTCAGCTTGAACGGTACCCGGAAGAGATTGTTGAGTTTTTCAATTCTCACTACCGAAACGCTCGTACCCCCAGCCTGGAGGAGTACTCAGAAGCCTTTTTCTCACTTGCGACTCTCTTCTCAGAGCTATTCATAGTCATTGATGCTCTAGACGAATGCCCAGAGAAGCCACGGTCGGTTTTTCTTGAATTTGTCACGGACGTCACGCGAAGATCACAGAACGCGAAGCTCTTCATCACGAGCCGCCCTGATTCCTCCATACACAAGTTCTTCCAAGACCTACGAGTACCCACCATCTTCATCCGCGCCCAGGACACAGCCAAAGATGTCGCCAAGTACATTAGAGGCAAGCTTGACCTCTTGACACGGTCACCGCAGGCTGGAGACAGACCACGAACACAGACCTTGAGAATTCAGGATCCTGCAATGAAGGACAGGATCTACAGCGCACTCGTAGATCGTACTGCTGGCATGTTCCTCTGGGTTGATTTGCAATTGGACAACATATGTCGGCAAAGAAGCGACGCTGATATCCTGGATGCTCTTTCATCAATGCCCGAGAACCTAAGCGAGACCTATTCCCGGATCCTCGAGCAAATTTCAGAACAGCCAAAGCCTTTTCGCGATCTTGCACTGAGATGTCTCATGTGGGTGCTGAATGCTCGGGAACGGCTCCACCTCAATGAACTCAGAGATGCTGTTATGACTCAACACGACTGTAGCAGCAGCACCGAGCTTCAGAAGAGCCGGGAAAGGTATACGATGAGTGCCATGATGGATGCTTGTAGAAACCTCCTTGTTTCTGAAGACCACCAAAAGCACCAACCAAACAACTACAGTGGATGGGCAACTGTAAGGCCGGTCCATTACTCCCTTGTCGAATTACTAAACAAAGGAACGGCTTTCGCAGGCCTAGAAAAAAGCTCATCCATCCTTGAAAACTGGAGGCTCGCCGAGTCGGAGCTCGCAAGACGTGCCTGACGTACCTACGACTTGTTTATCTCAAGGATGGCCCTGCACAGAGTTTTGATGAGTTACGGGAAAGGCTAGCCGGAAGAAACAACCCATTTGCATGGTACTGTGCGCGATACTTTGACGAACACCTGGTATGTGCAGAAGGTGAGGACGGTACTATCAACGATGATCTTGACCAAATTCTTTCTCTGGACTGTTCCGCTCTTGCAGCTCTTGCTCAACTGAGACGTATGGAACTGCCAAATAGCGAGGAGGATTTCAGGAGGCTGGATTGGCATGTCAACGCCCGAACCATCATTTTCGCCTCTCGACTTCTCGACCTGCCAGGAATCGAACAAAATACAGGCTATTCAAATCATCCTCGTCTGTCCGTTTTGAAGTGGAATAATTTGCAACTCAACCCACTCACGTTGCACCTTGCATGTGTCAATGGATCTGTCAATCAAGTTGAGAGACTACTCACGCTCGGCCTGGATCCTTCGTCGAAAGACGATTCTGCAGCATCTCATCTGGCCCCTGGCCGAACTACTTTGTCTATTTGTTTGGATAGAAATAACGACAAGATCATGGATAAGTTGTTGAGCTTTGGAGCAGACCCAGATCAGATTATTGGCGATGAAACCATCTTGGAGATGGCCTGCTGGCGAGGTTTGATTCATGTGGTTGAGAAGTTACTCAAGCACGGTGCCAAGGGAATTGAAGGGAACTCCACATTTTCAAGTGCGCTACATAAGTCTACGCTTGCTTGCAACAGCGACATCTCTAAGTTGCTGTTGGGCAAAGGGGCAATGATCGCCAGTGGGACTCTCCTGAAAGCGACAGAGAGGGGCATGTATGAGCTTGCACGACGCCTCCTGGAGAAAGATGCTGATCCAAACGGCTCTGAATACGATGATTACCAACATCGCCGCGGCTTCAGCGAGTACACCCGTCCACTATACTGCGCTGCTCTATGGGGATGGACCCGGATAGTTCAACTGCTGCTGGAGCATGGAGCTCAAGTGGATCTCGAGGGAGGGCCCTATGGCACTGCTCTCCAAGCCGCTGCGCTTGGTGGCAGGCTTGAAATCGTCAAACTCTTGTTGCGATACAATGCCAATATCGACTTATCTTGTGGGAAGTTTGGAACTGCTTTGGCAGCTGTTGCCTACTCAGGCGATAGAGTTGTCACGAAGGTCCTTCTTGACGCCGGTGCAGACGTTAACATCTTATGTGACTGGCGTTGCAGTAGCGCTTTAGCAGAATCTACGAACAACGAGATTGGCTGTCGCTTGACCGACAGAGTGTTCAAATCCATTTGGGATCTCAACGTATCAGTACCATTGAAGGGCGAGAATGTCACAGACATGCTCCTGGAAGCAGGTGCAGACGTTGCTGTCCATGGGCATGAAGCGTTATCAAGAGCGCTAGAACGGAGCCACATTAAAGTTGTCGAACTCCTTCTGAGAAAAGGATGTAGACCGAAACCTTCACCACAGAGCTCAGACTTCCCTCTACTTCACCGAGTGGTGATATCAGGCAATGTTGAAATTGCGAAGGTCTTAATCCAAAATGGTGTTGACCCCAACGAGAAAGATTACAGAGGAAAAACTGCACTATGTCAAGCCACAGCTGGCGATCTTAAGATGGTCCAAACGCTGGTTCTCGCTGGTGTGGAAGTGAATCTGAAGTCGATGACATTCGGAGATATGGAGACGTACGCCCTTCACGAAGCATGCAGTACGGGTCATCCAGATGCCGTACAATTTCTGATTGACAACGGCGCCGACGTTTACAAACTCGGCCCAGTCAAGGTGCCTTACATACGCGGTCCAGGCGTATCGACGGAATATACGGCACAACGCTCTAGTTTACATGCAGTATGTGCGCGAGATTGCTCGTGGGCTACGAAGATGAATGTTGAGGAGAAACTTGAGATCCTGCGCATGCTTATAACGCATGGTGCGGACGTCAATGCAGCTGACGGTGAGGGGTATACAGCATTGGAGATAGCCTGCGTGGCGGAGTACAGAGATTCCTCTACAAAAGAGACGGTTGATACGCTTCTCAAAGCTGGTGCTGATGTAGATGCTCCAGGAAAGCATTACTCTGGCTGTCTAGAAGCTGCCACGGTGCGGGGTCATCTTGACGTAGTGACCTTGTTACTCGGGGGAGGAGTGCGATCCGCTGCACACAAGGACAGCGCTCTACAAGCCGCGGTTTCTTTCGGATTCCCAGAAATTGTTCTGCAATTATTGGGGAGCGGTGCGAATGTGCAGGCAGTTAGAAGCCAAAGCAAATATGGGTGTAAAGGAGACACTCCTCTTCACACCGCCGCATTCCAAGGCAACGATCGCATCTTCGATACCTTACTCACTGCTGGAGCTAGCACCACTGCGAACGGATTCTTTGGAACACCATACGAGGCTGCGCTTGTAGGACATGTGCGAAGCTTATCCGGAAAAGGTGGCTGGGGAAAGATCATCAAAACGCTTCGAAATGCGGGAACAGCGGAGCCGAGGAAAGAATGCCACTACGGAGTTCCATGCGACGGTCCCTTGTGCACAAAACAGACCGAGAGTCATTCTTCACGGCACACCCACGAAGGCCAACCTGATGATTGGATTGTTGGAACGCGCTACAAATGCACTGAGTGTGAGAAGTTCAGCTTGTGCTCAGCTTGCAAAACCCTGATTGACAGCAAGGGAGAGGGCGTGGAAAACAACAAGATAACTCTCAAGTCCACTTCTCAGGGTGTCGAAAGCCTTGACCATACTTCGGACAGGGTGTATTCTGATCAGGATACACACAAAGTAGGAGACGGCAGGAACCACCGACTAGGTGATGGCAGGAGCCACCGACTAGACCACGTGCTAAGTAAGTTCGACCAAAGAGAATCTCTTGGTCTTGAAGAGTCACTAGGCCAAGAAGTATATCCCTTCTACTGGAGGCGACATGAGCGCATGGGACAGTTGGACATTCAACACCGGTCATATGCAGAACTGGTACACTCTCGGCGGAAGGACGATTAAGAGAATGCGGTGTCTCAGCAGCAGTGTGCAGATGAAATTTCAATCGCATGCTCTTTAAAAAGCTTCCGTAAGCTTTCAGAGTGTTTTCAAGACGAATTTCTTTTGTATAAACTTGGTTTACTCTTTTCGGAATCTATCAGTTTATAGGGCTCGAAGGGTGATTAATTTAACGAGCAGGCAATACAACTGTCGCCTTTATAGCTCATCGGGATCTAGACCTCTGTGTGCTTCAATCGCGCGAATCATTTTCATCGTTCTATAAAAGTTTGGGAAGGATTAACAGTCCAAATCCTTTGCTATCTCCTCTAGCAGAACCCACGCTCAAGCCCACATGTCACCCCAACTCTAATATGTGAATAGTACTCAGATAGGCTAAGCAGGATTTTGTTCTAGCATGCATTCCCAATTACTTGCCTTGAATCTCGCTTCCGTATTTCCGGAGTACTCTTTTACCAGACGATTCCGTTCTCGGACGCTGCCCCGTCTCTATCCAGCCGTTGATTAGGCTCAAAAAGCTAATCGACGGCCCAAGACCCCACATCCGAACTAGCCCACGGCCGGCATCAGCACTACAACGCCATGCGGGGGCCAATCTCACCTCAGAACATAGATATAAGAACAACCTCTCACACTAGTCTCTACCCCAAAAAGCCCACACCAAGTGCCCCCGCCGCGATGAAAGCCTACCGCTACGACTGCACAACCTTTTCCCTCCACCTCACCTCCGTGCCCATCCCCACCCCAGGCCCCGGCCAAGCCCTCATCCGCGTCGAAGCCGCCGGCCTGTGCCACTCGGACACCAACCTCCTCAAAGGCGTCGTCCGCCTCCCGCACAAGCACCCCATCACCCTCGGCCATGAAGTCGCCGGCACAGTCGTCACGCTCGGCCCAGCCGCTCCCACCCCCACCAACACCGCTCCTTATCCTCCCCCCGCACCACCACCACCACCACCACCACCCCTCCAACCCGGCACCCGCGTCGCCGTCGCGCAAGTCGCGCACCCGCACAGCCCATCCAACTGGCCCTCCTCCATCGGCCTCGGCCACGACGGCGGCTACGCGGGCTACGCGCTCGCCCACGTCTCCCGGCTGGTCCCCATCCCGCCGCGCGTGTCGTTCGCGCCGGCGGCATCGGCGCTGGGATGACGGTTGGTGTTATCGGCCTCGGCGGGCTGGGCATGAACGCGGTGCAGGTGGCGGCGCTGCGGGGGGCGGCGGTGTGGGGCGTCGACGTGAACGCGGGGAAGTTCGGCGAGGCGCGGGCGAAGGGGGCGGTTGGGTGTGTGGGGGCGATTGGGGAGGTCGGCGCGGGGGATGGGGATGGTGGTGGCGGGGTGGTGTTGGATGTGGTGGTGGATTTTGTGGGGGTGGCGGCGACGGTGCGGGGGGCCGTCGACGCGGTGAGGGAGGGCGGCACGGTGGTGTTGGTCGGGCTGGGCGAGTCGAGCGTGCGGATCCCGTCGGCGCGGATGGTGGCGAAGGGCGTGGCGCTGCTGGGGTCGATTGGGGCGAGTTTGGCGGATTTGAGGGAGGTGCTGCGCTTGATTGAGGACGGGAGGCTGCAGCCGACGTTGAGCGAGGTGCCGTTTGGGGACGTCGAGGCGGCGCTGTGGTCGTTGGATCGGAATGAGGTTGCTGGGAGGCTGTATACGTGTCCGGGGAAGGAGAGCACTGTTAAGTCGAACCTGTAGTCAGAAGCTGTGCTGTTGCAATGAAACTCGATTAACGGGTATGGTTCTGACTACCCTGACATCAGCTATGGCCTGTCTCCTGCTAAGCAAGAAGCATGCATCGCCGTCTTCGCGCTGCTTCACTACAGCTTCATCCGCTGCATCTTCGGTTGGAGATGCGATGTTGCCCATGGGCAGTCGTGTGGCAACATCGGATTGTGTAGGGTATAGATTCCATGGGCCTGGCAAGTGTGCGGATGGGATATGCTGGGCGACCTCAAGGGCCATATTGTTGTCATTATCAGCCATAAGTGGTGGCTTCAAGCCGTGGCGCTGGCCGCGTGGGAAGCCGCGCGGCGTAAAGCCTGGTTATAACGCCGCCCGCCGCCATCGCAGCCTCATCTACCTCAATTCGCACGATGCGGCGTTACCAGCGGGCGACGAGGCGTTGCAGACGGTAAGCTAGTAGTCCACAAAGTGGAACATGAATTGTGATTGGCCAATGGCTCGTCAGTTGAGATAATACAGGAAATGCTCAACTATTTTCATATGCATTGACGTGAGAGTCTGGTTTTCTCTCAAAGGGGCCGTCTCTGGCACGAATCCTAGACAGGAAGAGTGCCAAGTTTGTGAAGACGAAGGAATTGCTTAGCTTGGGGAAGCGGTGAAGCAAGGTGAGTTGGATGGGAGCGGCCTGGGTCTTTCGCCGTCTTAGCAAGCGGCGATCAGGGGTCGTGGCTTAAACGCGCTCTTGCATCGCTCGAAAGAGTTCTAATGTAGCACTGGCTCGGAATTCCAGGGCTTCAATGGGAAGAAGGCCGCCGGGAACCATGGGTGAAGCTGCAAAAAGCCATGAGAGGGAGTCTGGGGAACGTTTGTAGCGCGCAGTCTGGACCAGATCGTCGTCACCCTTGTGCCACGTGGACCCCTAAAGCGGTAGGTACTAGCCCGATGGGGCCACTTCAGCTGCACTAAACCAGCCACGTCCCGCCCCTAAACCCAAAGTTCGGTTCCTGTGGCTGATTGGCCGGCCGGCATCGCCGCCCAGCTAATTTTCTATGCTGTGAACATCTACTGTGACACGCGGCTTCGGAAGGCCGCATCGCCCGAGCGACAGTTCGACATGTTCTCAAACGGTCGAGGCCCGCCACACACCACAATTGGCTACACAACTGTCCATGTTCAACAAACTTTCAGCTAATTTTTAGCCTCAGCTGGTGGCGCATCAATTTGGTGGCGCTTGGCAGTTCCTATACAGACTCTCTTTCCACAATAGTATAAATACTTCACTCGAGTAGTGGCCTCCTAGGAATCAGCAAACACAATCCCGAGCACTCTACCTCTTGACAAGATGCGTTACTCTCCTCTGTTGGCCCTTCCTCTGGCGGTCTCCGCATCGCCCCTGGTTCAGAAAGACTTGCTTTCTGGAGCCAAGAGCGCCTTTTGCTCCCTCAACAACAACATTGTCACTGCGCTCAAGCAACAGTCGACGGCAACTAGCTACTGCAGCAGCTATCTTTCGATTGCAACCAAGACCCTGTATGTCACAATCCCGTAACGCCGGAAAAGCTCACTGACTTACACTGACAAAGGTCTACCACGTCTACGGTGACTCCCACGAGCGTCCACGTAACCATCACCTCGACCGTCACGGGCGATCCGTATGTCACCACTGAGACAGCTACCGAGACCACGTCTACAGATACCTCTGTGACCTCAACCGTTGTTGAAGTGAGTTCCTCCCAATCTAACAATGGGAACCTTGACTAATCTTGTGGCAGACGGAAACGACGACGTTGACTCTCACTTCGTCTACTGTCACGCTTTCTTGCTTGAGCAGCGCGTACACGGCGGCGGCCACCACGTCGGCCTCGAATGAGAAACGAAACAACCCGCAGCCCCAAAAGGCGCAGCCCCAAAAGGCAAACGTAAAGATCAATGTTGCCCAGAACCAAAGGGCAAAGGTGGCTGTGGCCCAACCAAGGGCCAACGTGCAGAAGCCAGGCTGCTTGCCTTCGACCTGGGCTGCTCCGGCCATCTCCAGCGCCTGCTCCTGCTTGAGCATCCCCACCCCCTCGACCACCACGACCATCACAACCACCCTCAAAGCTGGTACTGTGACCGACACCGCGACCCAAACCGCGACCCCGACTTCGACAAGGTAAGCCCCGCGCCGCGAACGCTCCATCCAAGCTCCTAACCCCAGCAGCACCGTCACCACGACCTCCACCTCCACCAACACCGTCACCGACTACACGACCACCACCACAACCACCACCGCCACCGCCTACGCCACCGCCACCTCCATCTCCACCACCGGCCTCGCCTACCGCAAGTACACGCACACGTTCGACGCCGACTCGTCCAGCAGCGGCTTCACGTCGAGCTTCTTCAAGACGGCCACAGTCGACTTCAGCGGCACGCTCGAGGACGTCGACTTCTCGTCGCCGAACTGGCCGTCGGGCAGCCGGTACATCACGCTGCCGGGCCACGACGCGTTCGACTCGAACTACGCCGCCGTCGTCATGAACGGCTTCTTCGTCGCGCCCAGCACCGGCACCTACACCGTCTCGTCGTCCAGCGGGTCGATTGACAACTGGGGGTACCTGTGGACCGGCGACGCTGCGTATAGCACGTGGTCGGATAGCAATACTGCGTATCAGGCGTCGAGGACGAATGCGGGGTATATTGGTGGCAGCACTTCGTTTACCCTGAGTGCGGGTGATGCTATTCCGATGACCCTGCTGTGGGCGAATGGTGGTGGTGTCGGGCAGTCGACGTTTGTTATCACGCTGCCTGATGGATCGTCGGTCAGCGATAGCACGGGCTACTTTGCGCCGGGTTGTGATGCTGTTTTCTCGTAGACTTCCCGTCTCGTGTATCGAGAAGAGCTTCCAGCATGGTAGACTGATGCAGAAGCTGTAAGGCCGCTGTGCTCCCAATATTTTCAATTGTACAAAAGCATTATTTATAGTAATCGAAGTAGTACTTAATCGAAAGGCCAATTCCTTTTGAGTGTAAATATACAGAAAGTCAACGTTAACATTTTGGTTTGATGCTGACCAGGAAATACCACGATGGTGGGGTGTAATCCATCGGCCGAGTTGGCGTCGGTGCAAATTAAATCAAGCTACCTAATCATTTTTGCACTCGTGCGGCAATTCTCCAGTCATGAAGTAGCGCTATACATATATTTTCAGATTATGTAAGTTCAAATTAAAACAATGCCATAGAGAAAACCAACTGGTAAAGAATACTTTGCATTGAAACTATCTACTCTCCCGCCAATCTCGAGAAACCGCATCCTCCCATTCATTCTGAACCTCATTGTCATCCTCGTGGATCTCTCCGGGTGATGACCGTTGTGGAGCACACCAGGACACCTGAATGCTTTCATGATCCTTGCTGCATTTCCCGCCCTGCCCGTGTATCTCGAACTTTAGATCCGCCGGACCAACCAGGACTTTGAGGACAAACTCCGCACGCCAATACTGAGATCCCGTATTGTACCAGTGTCGATTTTTAAGCTTCATGTCGGCTTGCTGAAGCTGCACGTCCACGGTGCATACCTCAACTACGTCGCTGCGCTTACGGCCAGTACTTGTCGTGAGAGAACTCGGCAAATCGCTACCTGAGAGAGGTGACATTACGATCTTTGCCTTCCACGGCTTGAGTGCTTGACCCAGAGGAAGCCTATGCATGTAGGGACGCTGGACACCTGCAGTTGCAGATATAGTTTCGCCCTGGTGTCAATTAGCAATTTTGGGACACAGTGGATTCGCAAAGAATTGGTTACGTACTCTTTTCACAAGCCAATCTATTTGATCCTCAGCCCAAACCTTTTGGTCGAGTTTGTGTGGGTTGACCTTTGCTCCAGCATGCTTCATCTCATCGTAAGGCACACGTACCACGATTCCATAGTTTACCTATTGAGATTTTCTGTTAATAAGCACACTGCCTTAAAATCAGTATAGCGGTACGTACGCGACAACATCGTTCAGTAAATATGCCTCTGAACGAACGGATTTCTTGCACTCTGTCCAGAACAAGCCCATGACATACAGCAAGTTGTCTGCCTCAGTCAGTAGTTTGTTAGGGATTGCCGAAATTTAGTAAACACTTACGGCTCGGCGGCATAGAGGATTCTCATGCGAGGCGCGTTGGGATGATCCACGTTGACTCTATTCTCATACTGTTTTCTCAGGCGTTTTCCAAGGTATGGAGAACTTCCAAGTCCTCCGGAAAGGACAAGGTACGACTAGTGATGTTAGTACCACTCAATGCTGGGGTTTGAGAATGTTTCAACGTACGACAGTCTCTCTTACATGCCTATGCTGCAAGCTTACCAGCTGTTCGTCAATGATGCTGGATAGTCTATCAAACATCTCGTCGAAGACATTTTGAAGAACCTCCCTGCATTCTGATTAGCATACTGTGGCAGCCTGGCGTATATTTCACAGTACCTCGGAAGCATGATTGTCGAGTTTTCTATCCGTGCACTTGGGTAGCTGGAGCCGTGTGGAAGCTCGGGAACGAGTAGTGGGATGAAGGGCAAGTTTGAATCATCCGAGCCGAAAGAGCATTTGAATGTGTCGAGCCTGTCACGAACTATCTCATCCGCGATGACAGCAATGTCTTTCTGGAAGGGGTATGCAGTTCGCTTTAAAAGCTGTTCCACCTGCGTTGCGATCCTGTAATCAATGATTGTTGATCCGATTGGCTCTCCTTCGACGTGACTGAGTGGAGTGAGCTTGGTCACCCCGAGGCCTGACGCGACGACCTTGAGAATATTCACATCGGTTGTTCCTCCTCCTGCATCGCAAACCATGAAGACATCATCGGTCCGATAGTCCTCTTTGGCAGCGTAGACAGCCGCTGCTTCGGCTTCCGTAAGGGTGACCCTAGCCGTGTGGCCAGGTTGTCTGCCGAAACCTGCTTCTTTAATTGCCTCGTGTATACCGGCAATCATCCCGGGATTCTTCCATGTGGTGGGAACACTGAAGACGTACTCCACACGTTTTGTTGCCCACTGAGGCTGAGACCGTTCGAAATGCTCCTGGATAAATGTGTAAACGCAGCCAAGGTAGTCGCGGAAGTACCGCAGTGCCTCTGCCGGAGATGGACATCCCTGCAGGTTGCGCCGGTAATCAGGATCGAGGAAGAGCTTGAAGTCCCTCTGTGCAATATTGTCTTGGCTGTTTTCGGCCTCAGCGAGGAATCCCCAGCTGACAGGGGCCTGCGGACGTCCATAGGACACAACGGTGGCGACCTTGTTGGCGAGCGACCGGCCTGGCCATTTCTGAATTGTTTTGGGAATGTGCCATTCCGGACCACAGGAGTAGGCAACACCTGCGCCACGTTTCATGTGAGTATGGAAACCTGTTGGGAAAGAGATTCTGAGGCGAATAACCTGTGCAAGTCATCCCAAAATCGATTCCGACCACAACATCGGGGCTCTTGGCTTGGAAGCTCATGTTGAAAGTTGATTCACAGCCTTTCCGCTGCGTAGCAAGTCCGACTCAAATACGTTACAGATCAGCATGATCATCCAATGATTTTGTTTTCGATACCGACATGCATCGCGTGCTACAAAGGGATGTGGCAAATGATGGCGTGCGCATGATGCTTAATTTAGTGTTATCCAGAACGATCAAGCTTATGTTGCACCGGCTTATGGCGCGTCTTGCAAGGCTCTCTGGGGGCCAGTTGTTGCTGCTGCTGCCTGCGAGCTGAAACCGCGCCATCAACACCCGCATGATGCATCGACTACATTTTCCATGAAGCCTTGCTGGACGTGACTGGTGAAACATTAGGCTAAGGTCATTCTCAAAGATAAAATCAGGCCGTTGCTTCTCAGGAAGGGAAAAGGAGTTGATATCAGCTACAAAATCCAACGATATGGCGACCGACGAAATGCAGACACCCCAGGAAGCAGCAACAACGGTTTTGCCTAATTCAGATGGATCGACTACCATGCCATCTGCCGGAGGGCCTTTCTCGATTGCTGCCCCAGCTGCAAGCTCTGCATCTGCTCCCCAAAGCAGCTCGACGACTATTCCGCCGGCACAAACATCAACACTAAGTGAGCAAAGTCCGGCCCAGATAACCACAAGCACCTCCAGCTCTGCAGTTTCCTCCCAAACAGCCTCTGCACAAAACACCCTCCGGATATCTCCGGGAGCCTTGGCTGGAGCTATTGTGGGCCCCGCTGTGGCTGCATCTCTGTTAACCTTAGCCATCACATTTCTATTTATTCGCCGCAACGGGGAAAAGAAAAAAAGACGCAGAAGGGCAACTCCTCTCGGGGCGATCAAGTACAAGGCCAGTATTCCCACCGAGACGAACAAATGGCAGCAGCATCTCCCACAGCCTCTGGATGACCAGGCTGTAAAAAGCAAAGTGCGGATTTTGATGGATCAGCTGGATGCACACGTCGCGAACTTTTACGGCAACCAGCAACGATCTACGGAGGCCAGCCAAAACTCTCTGCAGGAGCTCGACGAAATGGTACCGAGCCTGGGCCTGCCGTTACACATCCTGCTCACCCAAAGCCCGTCCCCTACCGATCTGATCAAACGTTACCTTGCAGGGGTGCTTGTGCATTCCGACTTTCTGCCCCCAACCGTCTCAGCCTTGCAGCAGTCTTTCTGCATGACACCAAACAGCTCTCGCAGCCGGAACGGTAAGGCAGACCCCACACAACCTCTTAGGCAGAAGCTGATGAACTCGGCGACCAGTCGCTACGCAGGCGTGGGGGCTATGGCGTGTCCTCACAGCCTACCTTCAGCCTGAACTACGAAAGGATCAGACATTCCTGGCGCAGCGTCAGGCAGCAATAGACGCGGCTGCAGATCGGTTCGTCCAAGCATTTCAGCCGTGGTGTGTTCGAGACTCGGATCGCCACGCCCACCTTGTTGCCTTGTTTGAGAGGGCTGCCGATCTAGCCCTCTTGTTGTTCGCTCAGCCTTACGCGTACACGTGGCAGTGGAGGGGCACTGCAGAGGAATTTGTCGTACTACCTGGGCTGTTGAGGGTGTCGGATGATGAAGGCACGCCCTTGTCAATGCCGACTACCCTTGTGAAAAGCACCATGGCATCAACATCTTGGGGGAAACGGGTTTGATCATGTCATAGTTCATCCAACTTCTACCGTATTTTGCATACTAAAGATGCTTGCTCGAGGATTGAACATGAAGAGGACTTGTGCAAATGGAAATTTCGAAATCAAAGCATGTGTCCGATATGGCCCGCCTGCTGGGCGAGCCATGGCCGTCTTCTCAATGACCCTGAACCCTTCAAAGTGTCATGCAAAGTATCCCTTGGCTCAAAGAATGACGCGGAATGCCGGATAGTCTTTGTTGGATTCGACAATTTTGTTTCTTGTGAAACTGCCCAGTCATCACACACATGAAGGCCGCCGCCCTGCTCGATGAACTCTGCATTCATTCCGGTCTGCATTTGATATCCTCTTGTTGGCTCAACCAGTGGCGTATCACAGACCTGGAGTCCAGACATATCCGGTGTCCAAGTAAAGTTGCTGATGCCAAGCGGCAGAGTGTTTATCGCACTCGATGAAGAACTGACCGTAATCATTTCCGAACTATGATCTGGTCGAGATGTCTGCATCTGCGCCTGTGGTGACTGTAGATCTTGACGCTTGCTTTGCTCGTATGTAGGTGGTGGGGATTTGGCGTCTCCGTACTTGGCACTCGACGGAAAAGAGATGGTCGAGTTGCAACAAACACCTGCGTTGCGACTTGTAGCTGCCGTAGATTGGATGGTGTATAAAACGGAAGCCATAGTGTTGAGGTTTGTATTCTGCAAGTTCAGCAGCGCCAGGATCTCGGCGACTTCGGGAGAGTCGCGCAGCACAAAAACAGCCTGCGTCATCAAAGAAACTCTTCCGGTGATCTCGCGGTCAACTCGAGCGGGTTCGACAAGTCTGACCACTCGTGCGATGGCTTCTTTAGCTCCATCAAGAATACCATCCATCCAGAGTTTGTCGCTGGAGCTCAGCAAGGTCGCGGCTTGGCGCCGCATCGTGCAAGCATGTTGGAGCGTTGCATCCACTCTTTCGCTGAGCTTCAGAAGTTGAGTCGTACGTTCTCCTACGGCGTGAAGCTCGAAGCCGACCTGGGCGAGTTTGACCGAAGTATTGATCGCGGCGCACGCCGCCGATACACCTGAAAACATTGCGGGCGTGATAAACATCTCGCAAAGGTGGGTCGCAACTGTGTGCATGGAAATCATAAGAACGATGAGGAGACCAGAATTCGAGAGCGGGGGAGTGCGGAGATGGCAGAGAGGTGCGGGGTGAAGACAAGGGTACTGGCAATGCGCAAGGCTGTGAGGTTGCATTCAGTGTGCATCGTATCTTCTTGGCTAATCAGCGACAGCTGTGAGGCAGGCAGAGCCTCACTAATCCCCATCCGTCATCTTCAGAGTGCGAATGACCTGGCTGGGCCTGCAATAAACATGCATCTCGATAAGGGAAAACCGCCGCAATTGAACAACCCTGCCCGGGAACACGCCCGCAGCTCACTAAGCAGCCACGGCTGATGCAGCGATAACGGGTCGCGAATGAATTTATGGTGTGACCACATCAACCATTCACCATTACAGGAAATCAGACGGTCCATTCCGTTGTGCAAATGCGTCTGCGCCGCATGCACCTTACGGTCTAATTATGAACGGTACGACATTTGAGTTTTACATAGCCTCGCGAGTAGAGTGAACACGCCAGAGCCTTGCGCAGGGCGCTTTCCTTTGCTTCGATGATATATATTGGGTTATAATTGGCTTTTGCGGCTCCAAAGCCTTCATCATTTTCACTCACTCACAAGTGGAACACACACGTCCGTTATAGCAATGACGCTTTACCTCACCGTCGTATCCTTTCTTTACACTTTCAAGCTGTTGCCAATGGCACTGGCGTTGGCCTTCTCCGGTCCTCACGATACAGTCATCCTTGATGCTCACCCTACATCTCAGTGGGCACCAAGGCTTACTTCCCCGCCCTCCCCTGCTCTCCTCCACGCCCGTCTCGACTCTCAAACTCAAAGCACACTCTACAACGGCCAAAACAGTTGGGTCTGGAGATGTTACTCTGATTATTCACTCAGCTTTGAGTCTTCCGCTTGGGGATGCTGTGGTGGCTCTCCCGAGTGCCTCCTTGCCACAGTGTGCATTGACAACCCGGCAAATACAACCTCATTCTCCCATGGCACCATCGGCTGGTAAGGGCAACTATCTTAATATCTATAAGCTACGCCGATTCAGTCATCTAACTTTATTGTGTTATGTAGCTTCTCGACAGACATCCCTTACTGCGCCACGGTAGTTGTTTCCGGCCGGGACAACCAGGACACTTCCGAGTACACCTCATTCTTTTGCTCCGAGAGTAAGAGTAGCGGGATTTTAACTTGGTATGGCTATACTGGCGCGCCTAAACAAGCGAAGATAACTACCTCACAAAATGGAGGCGCCACTACTGTAACAGTTACTGGGACAAAGGCTGCAGATTCGGCCTCTGCGCCGGCTGGAATTTCCAACCAACCGGAAAGTCCGAACGAGACATCTACAGTCCCAACCCCGACTCCAACACCTAGCTCTTCTTCTAAGTCTTCTCTAAGCGGTGGCGCCATTGCTGGAATCGTCATTGGAGGAGTGGCGGGTCTTGCTCTTCTTGCTACTGGTGTGATTCTTTTCCTGAGGCACAAGAAGAAGGCAGAACGAACGCGTCCCATGATGGAAGTCCAAGGTCATTGATGAATTTCCCGCACTAAGAATGGTTAACATTCACTACCCCTACTGAGACGTCGGGCGCACTCCTTTTACAAGTCTCATTGTTAGCGCATTCAGGCAGTATTATTTCAAGTCATCTTTTTTTAATATGGTGCAGTTTTCCGCTTTGTACACATACTCCTAATACTGGATACCACTAGAGAGTAGGGTATATTTTTTTATTCCTGGCTGGAGTAGTCTAACATTCAACCAGTCTTTTCTTAGCAACGTAGGAACTGATTAATCGAGTTACAAAGCAACATGCATCGTCGTTTGGGCGCTAAGGCCTACTAGTAAAAGCTTCCGCCAGACAAGCTTCGTGCCGTGGCCTTGGCCACCCCCGCCCGGAACAAGCTTTCTTAGCCGCAACCATCGAACGTGCAACAGCTAGTGCGAACATAGCTAGAGATCTGCACAGCTGTTAAAGAGCTGTAAGACGGCAAGCACCGTAGGTGCTTTTGAGCGAAATTCAGGATTCTGCGCTATGGGAAAATCCCGATCTCGAAACGCAAGATGAGGTGTCAGACTCAAGGTCTTGCCCACAGCGAACAAGGTAGATCCCAAACCGACTCTTGGGAATGACGATTAAAAGCCTCAGCATATAGCTCGATGCCCCCGCTTACACTCTCAAGCCTTCGCTATTGCTCTTCTCCCTCACCCCTTGTCCAAACAAACAATAGTACCGTCATGGCGAAACCAACCTTCTGCGTCTCTACCCTCATCATTCTTATTTTCGCACTAGCACCCTTCCACCAGGTGTTCGCCTCCCGTGGAGCACACGCTGACGCGATCCTCGAAAACGACCCCGGGGTCTTGCCACAAGTGCAGAGGATCAGACCTGGGCCACCACGTGTGCTTTTGCGTGCCCGGCACGGAAGCGTTGGCTGGTAAGCACCACCCACATATAATCAAAACTCGGCCTTCTGACTTCGATGTGTTGGCACAAAGCTCCGGCAGCGACATGGCTTTCTGTCCCAGGCTCGTGAAAGACGACGCAGCTACTGATACAATGACAAGCGATGGAGCAACCACCACTACGGAGCACGGGAGCACTGTTACCATGGCAAGCGGAGGTACAGCTACATCCACCGACACTCATACCATGACTGGCAGCGGAGAGAGTTCCAGCATGCACCACGGCGCCACCGATACCATGTCAAGCCACCGAACAACTGCTACTGCGGACTACGGTAGCACTGATACTATGAGAGGCACCGTCACTGAAGCTAGAAGCATGTCTAGCATGCGGTCCGCACATGGCAGCACCATGATGGGAGGCTCTGACACAGCCTCTACAGCGGAAGCGCAGACTACAAATAGCCGTTCTGGTAGTGGAACATCAACATCCCCTTCCCATTCCGCGACGCACAGCAAGTCTTCGGGTGACCGTATTGCCAGTGGTATTTCCGTAGCAGCAGTGGTGGGCATCGCGGCTGTTATCAGTATCCTCCTCTGAGGAGAAGAGCACGAAACATGGGAACCTGAGATGGAGGTTCTAATAAATTGAATATTGGTGCGGATCCCAAAAGCTTTCCTTTTGACGCGTTATGCTATTTGAGTTCTTGATTGTTTTTACAAATTTATTGAGCTCGATAGTACAGGCAGTATTATGTTACAAAACTTCCATCCGCCATATAGCAACACGTGAACTCTTCAGTCGTACCGTACGCAGTTCATAGCTACGCATTTTCAGGCCCCGGTAATTCGTGCCGCTTGACTTCGCTCGGTAGCTCCTTGACCTGATGCATCTGCGCTGGTAGCTCCTGCCTCTCATTTGCCTCCAACTCCTCTGGGGCGGTTTGCACCATTCCTGCTACAGACTGGTCCCTCCATGCTGTCTCCGGCTCTGCCCCATTACCGCCACTGTTCTGCCCAACGCCCGCACGCCGACCGCGCCTCCGCCACCAAACCGTTCCACAAATCAGTGCCAGCAGTGCTGCTCCGCCCAGCGCAGCCCCGACGCCAATTCCCGCTCTCGCACCTGTTGATAGTCCTCCACTGCCACTCTCTGATGTGCTACTGGCTGCCGCATCGCCGCTCTGTGTTGCAGTGCCTGACAGGGGTTTGAGGACGTTTTCCCACGTCGAGTTCCAGTGGCCTGCAAGGGGGAGCTTTGAGAGCGTGGTGGAGTCCGAGTCAATGGTTTTAACGTCTGCATCAGAGTACGAGGGCCCCGGAGCCTGCGAAAGCCAGACGAATCCCGTTTCCCAATTTTGAGCGAGATGCGCGCCCTGGAGAAAGGCGCGGCCTAGAATTACGGATGGATAGCGATTGTCGGACGGTGTGTATGGACGACAGGGGAAGTATTGAGTATCGGTGTTGACAATTGGAAATGTGAGCGTCAGGTTGAGCAGTGCAAATGGAATTTCGATAGATGCGGTTGTGCCAGAGGTTCCTGATGTGTTGAAGTGAAATGAAAGAAAATGGGGAGAGGTGATGATATCCTGGTACTCGGAAGCATCAGTATTCCAGAGATAGAGGCCGAGCCCAGAATTGTAGGACACTGGAAGATGGGCAGCAATGGCGTCACAGGTTGCTCCGGGAAGATAGAGATAAGGGACGCCGGGATCCGGTCGTGCTGACAGTGGGAGACTGCTTCTGGATGCATTTGTTCTGAGCAGACCATTGATTTCTGCATCATTGGAGTCATTGTTCAGGAACGCAGAACTGCCTCCAGCGACACCAAGCGAGAGGTCGGCAAGATGGAAGGTAGAATTTGACTGAACAGTGATCGGTTCGCCAATGCATCGCGCACGGTCATAGCCACCGAGAAAGAGTCTTCCGTTGATTTCATGCAGTGCAGACCCTACGTGCAGGCCATAGCTCAATGAGGGGTAAGCACCTCTGCGAAAGCCGTTGTAAATGTGAAGATCGAGCGTCCAGTGCGTTCCGTTGGGGAGATCGTAAGTGAATTTTCTGCCGCCGTACAATGACATCTGCCAGGGTCAGCATAAGACGCTCGCGACGGGGCAAAGCACCAACGTAGCCAATTCCCAGGGTATAGAAAGCGCCGTTGGGAAATCCAACTGTCACGTTATCTGCAACAGCGGTGGCAGTATCATCGAGGTATTTTTCACCGTCTGAACTTTGGAGGGTGAATCGTTCGCTGGTATAGCGCAGGTCGCCTTCAAGTTCCATCAAATCCACTACGTAACCACCTTTCAAATCCTTTAGATCTCCTGGGTTCCATTGGCCGCTATCTCGATCGAGGTAAAGGTCGTGGGCTCCGGATCCTGTCCACATGGTGAGCGTCGGGATGGGACATTGTGCTGTTTGGGGCTGGCAAGCTGATGCATTGACAATCAGCGATGTTTCCAGAAACGACGGGAACATGGCAAGGTTTTGCGGTGGGAAATCCGTGGGAACTTTGAGGTACGTCCACGGACCATCTGGGCCGGCTTCCAACTAGTCAGTCTGGTAACCAACGAAAGTGCTAATCAGCACCTACTCCCATTATTAATGAATTCAATTTCAACCGGCTCCAGGGACACTCCCAGCGACTTGCAGCTCAGGAGGATGAGTAAGGGTATATAGCAAGCTACTACTCGCGCAGCAGGAAAGAGAACTTTGTGTATGTGCGTCAGGCTCGTTCTCAGCATGATTTTGTTGAAGGTTGACGTGTGGGAAGTTCAATCGCGCGGAGAGAGTGGCGCGGGAAAGGGCGGTAGATCACCAATTAAACCACTACGATACTAGTGCCAAGTATTGGCTTGTCCTCGGGTTATCCAAAGTAAGAGGTATTGAGCGGTGAAGGACGGAATTGTGCGACTTTTCCTTGGCCCCCAACCCCACGTCCACCAATAATGATAGCCCAGTCCTGCAAGGCTGAGACGCATCCCGTTGAAGCACCCGATGCCAGGGATGAGCTGACAAATTCGGCTATGGAGTTTCACAAGCGGGGTAAATGGTCTGATCGGAGGCAGCAGCTGGCCCACAAAAATACTGTTGCCGAACGTCTTGGCTGAAGAAGGTGTGGAGTAAGGCATATGAAAATGCGTGACTGGGGGCCAATGACGAAGTATTCCCAGGCAAGCATTTCGTCAGCCCAACCTGAGACTTTCCGGTGATACCAAGTAGTTTAGTGTTGCTTTAAGGGCGTACGATTCGCTTAGCTCGCCGCCTCTTTAGCTGGAGGCGATCTTTTCCATACCCCGCAATTCAACCACGTAAACACGTCGGAATACTCTAAGAGAGATCACTCTATCCGAAAAAGCTACATCCTAGCAGACATCGCTTTTTATTTGTAAACGTCCAAAGGGACAGAATGATGTTAAAAGCTAGAATTCCCTCTACGGAACATAATGGATGTGCGATTGCGGATTAAGACTTGTTCATAAATTCTGCTGCAACGAGAAATACAACCCTTACTCCTTGCCCAAATCCATAGCAGCAGCCTGCACTCGCTTCGTACCTTTCAAGCACTTCCACCACACGATGTTTGCTAAGTACACAACAACACCAATATAAGATGTGACGAATACATCTGCTTTGAATTGTGGAACAAACGAGGTAAACCCTGCACGTAGGTAAGCCACTGTACATCGCATACTTACACAAGGTGCACATACCGTTGAATAAAATTACTAAAAGAGTTACTGTCAGGGCAAACCATGCCCCGTATGGCTGCAATGGATCTCTGTACGGGAGCTCCCGCAGGTCCACGCCCTGTGCGAGCATTCCACGCCGCATGCACAGGTACGACACCAGAATGCTGACCCAGTTTAAGGTGCCGAACACGGTCACTAAGCTCACGAAGTAGCCGAATACGGTGGAAGCCGACTTGCTAACGTTCATGTAGCTGAGTAGAATGAAGAGGGCGGTGGTGGCAACGCCGGCGAGAGGCACACCGGCTGCGGAAGTGCGCTTGAACAGGGCGGGGGCTTGACCGTCTTTGGCCAGACCAAAAAGAGCGCGTGAAGCGACGTAGATGTCTGTAGGTGGGAAAAGGAAAGTCAGTGTTGGCATCGCAGAGGCGAAATGGGGGGCGGTGGAGGTTGGTACCAGAGTTGGCCGAACTAATGACGAACACTAAGAGGGCGCCGTTGACAATATCGGGCAGCACCTTGATACGGGCGAGCGTGATAGCAACGACGAAGGGCGAGGCGGCTGTACATTGTGTGAGTCTTCCTGTCATCAACTGCCAACAGTCATGCTCACCAGCGCTGGTCTTCTCCTTGGTTGCTCCGATAAGGCGCTCGTTGTCATACGGCACCGCCATGCCCAGCACAAACGCGCCCAAGATGTAGAAGCAACAGATACGCAGCAACGTCTGCCTGACTGTCCTCGGCACATTCTTCCTCGGATCTGGCACCTCGCCGAACGCAGCACCGATGATCTCGGTCCCGGTGTAGGCAAAGCAGGCCTTCACGACGCAAGCCCAGAGTCCCAGAAACCGGCCAGTGGAGTCTTCGGTGAGATACGGGGCAAAGGCTCCCGGGTCGCGCCAGTAGCGGAAACCGATGCGGTCGTGCGAGGGAGAGCCGCCAAGAGAGATTGTCAGACATGCTAGAATGAGGCCCAGCAGCACGACGATCTTGACGGCTGAGAGCCAGAACTCGGCTTCACCGAACCAACGGACGTGGAGGAGCTGAGACTTGGGTCAGAAACGGTGTCTTGAAGAGTGGGGAACGTACATTGAGCAGCACGATGGCCACGCCGAAAACGGTGATCCACACGGCGACGTTGATGTCAGGCCGCCAGTACTGGATGATGATTCCGGCAGCGGTGAGATTGTTCGGCAGGACGATGACATACTTGAAGAAGTAGTTCCATCCGGTCGCGAAGCTGATAAGTCAGCACGAAGTGAATCTGGAAAGGCAACGGAGGGAAGAACACACCCAAAGGCCGGATCGACAAAGCGCGTAGCATAGCCGGCAAAACCTTTCTTCATTGGGAGCCACGCCGCCATTTCTCCCATGGCCGTCATGACAAAATAGACAACGGCGCCAATGAGTATGTATGCAATGAGGAGACTGGCGGGTCCACCATGCGCAAGCCCCGAGCCGGAACCGATGATCAGTCCGGTTCCAATTGCGCCAGCAATGGCAAGCATGTCGACTTGACGGGGCTTGAGTGCGCGGTGGAGATCATCGGCCTCATGGTAGACCGTGGCTTCCCCCACACCAACGTCGTGCTCCGAAGCCGGCCGGTCATCCTTTGCATGTTTTATTGATGGAGGTGTCATTTTGAAGTGGAGATGCTGAGAAGTGAGAGCCGCGCAGTGGCCTTAAAGAAGTGCCCTTCTCGAGGCGCGGTTGATAAGGCCGCAGATACCGGGAACATGGTAAAGTTGCCGGTCTTGGTGGTCGAGAGCAACACTGGCCAATCAGAGCGGCGCGCGCCGTCGACGGACTTTGAACTCCGTAAACACTCAGCGCTATCGTGATACGCAACATGCGGGGAAACGCTACGAAGAGAACCGGTTAATTCAACAGTACGGCCGATGAGGGGGAGACGGAGGTCAGAGTCCATCGAATTGCAGCTACGTCGGGGTTCCAACTCCGTGTCTTCTGCCAGAGAGTTACTGTATAAGTAAAGGGGAGATACGATTTCCAGTTCATACAACTCCATCATTGACATGGCTTCCACAACCATTGCCGCGACAATTAGCCACTCCACCATGCGTTTGCAGGCTCGGGACAACCCCCG
The DNA here is from genome assembly GCA_009829795.1 of Lasiodiplodia gonubiensis. Lineage (NCBI taxonomy): Eukaryota > Fungi > Ascomycota > Dothideomycetes > Botryosphaeriales > Botryosphaeriaceae > Lasiodiplodia > Lasiodiplodia gonubiensis. Next base: position 239,743 of record RHKH01000042.1, on the reverse strand, counting down.
GGACCTCTCCCACCTCCGCAAACTCGTTCCCGTGGCTGATCACCACGATGCATCCGGCCTGCAGCACACCTATCTCAACGCCGCTTACCAACCGCCGATGAGCCTCATTGTTCGCTCCGCCATCCAATCTTTCCTCGACGAAGCCACCTTCGACACACATCCCAAACCGACTTGGCAAGCCCGCGCCGAAGAAGTCCGCTCGCTCGTCGCCACATACCTCAACGCACCTTCTCCATCTACCATTGCCTTCACCCGCGATACCACCGAAGGCCTCAACCTCTTCCAGCGCTCGCTGCCGCTGCAGCCGGGCGACAACATCCTCATCCTCGACTCGGAGCACCCCAACCACGTCTGCGGCTGGCTCGCCCTCGCCGACTCGACCGGCATCGAGGTCCGGCAGATCTCCACCGCCGGCGGCACCGCCCACCACGCCACCGCCGGCACCTTCGCCCCCTTCGTCGACGACCGCACGCGCGCCATCGGGCTGTCCAGCTGCATGTTCCACTCGGGCGCGCGCAACGACGTCGCGGCCATCAGCGCCGCCTTCCGGCCGCGCGGCGTGCACGTGCTGGCCGACGTGACGCAGGAGGTCGGCTTCGGGCGCGTCGACGTGCGGGCGCTGGGCGTGTCGGCCGCCGCCTTCAGCTTCCACAAAGGGCTGGGCTGCCCCACGGGCCTGGGCGCGCTGTACGTCGACCCCGCCGCGCTGCCCGACCTGCTCCCCACGCCGCCCGCTGCCGGCGCCGGCGCTGTGGCGAATCTGAACGCCGATCTGACCGTCCGGGCGGAGACGCCGCTGCGGTACCATCGCAGCGCCCGCCGCTTCGAGCACCTGAATGTCTCGCTCGTCGCCGTGCATGCGGCGAGGGCCGCCCTGCGCTTTTTGCTGCACGATGTGGGCGTGCTGGAGCTGGAAGCCCATTTGAGAGCGCTGGGGAGGCGGTTGAGGGACGGCGCCGCGCGGCTGGGCGTGCCGGTGGTGGGTGAGATGGAGGAGGAGAAGCGCGCGCCGCAGACGACGGTGCTGGCGTTGATGGATCAGAGGTGGATGGAGCTTTTTGAAAGGGAGAGGGTGAGGGTATCGGTGTATAGGCTAGGGATCAGGGTGTCGGTTGGGTTTTACAACAATGAGGGCGATATCGATCGTCTGTTGGAAGTGCTGGAGATCGGGAAGGCGGCCGGTATTCCTCTCTGTTGATCCGCTACATGCCGGGGAATATATCGTCCCAGACAGAAGTCTCCATGTCTGGTTGGTAGGGAGAAAATCCAAACAAGGACAGCTCCTGGCTTTGTACGTCAAACTCAGTGAATAACTCTGATGATGCATTGGGAAGAAGTTGCTCAGCTGACGGGGCGGTAAAGCTGGCCACGTCATCCGTTGCGTCGTCTAGGATGGCTGTAGGTTTGTTGCGTGCCAGCTTCAGATAGATCTCTTGAGATATCTTCCATGTTTTGCCACATTTCTCGAGGTCTCGCTTCAAAACGCGGACTGGAAAGTCAGTCGAGACCGTGCTGGACTGCAATACGCCATCTCCTAGTCGCTGCAGCAAGCCATGCACATCGAGGGCAAGAGCACTCGCGTACACGAAAATAATGGGTGCTTGACGGAGGTCGTGTTGACTTTTGTAGTGTCTCATGAGTTGGACGACCATTCCGATAAGGGACTCGCACTGCTCTCGAGAGCACGTGGCCGATGTGGCGTCCCGAGATGAGACCATGTTTTCTCGATGAATGCAGATGCGGACGCAGAGAAATGTCAGGTGCAACGCAGCAATGTGTGGCTCCAGCGGTTTCGTAACGGGCCACCAGCGGTTCCATCGAATCTCTTCAGGAAGCATCTCAAGCCAGCGGCCAAGGTCAACGTCGACCTGATGGATCAAGCTTTGTTTCTCGTCGCCAGAGCTGGCCTTGAGTGCAAAGACGCGCGAAAGCATCTCATGCATTACTCCACCGAGCTTGCTGAGGCTTTTCAGATACGGGATGAGTTTTGAGACCTTGTAGTCTGTGGTTCCTGATTCTAGCCAAGCAACGAGCTCGGGGTTGTCGGGCAGCGGTTCACTGGGATCGACAACCGAGTCGCGGTCTTGAAAGAATACTGGCCTGCCCAAGATCAAGCTAATAAGGGCGTCAGAGGTGTAGCATCCCCAGAACACACGTCCGCGAATTTCATGGTCAATGCGTATCGTGGGACTGCTGTCATCCTTCAGACCTCGCTGCAAGCCAAGATCTTGGCTGATTCTGAAGGCCATTCCGGACAAAAGCCAACCCTGGGAGATCCTGCCGCGTCCTATTTCATAGAAAGCAAGGCAAAGCAGGGACTGAACAGTAGTGATATGAGGCTGCTCGAGCTCCAGCTCAAGAGCCTCCCTCGCCTTGTCAAAAAAACATTCGCTCATTGTGCTGAGACTCGCTTCGACGGACCCCAGCGAGCCTAGGGCTGCGAGAGCGTAGGCAAGTGATTGTGTGCAATACCTCCCAGAATATCCGTTCGAGAGGTAGTCGAGCAAGAAAGCTTCTCGATAAATAAACATAAAGTGAGGGTATTGCCATCGGAAGAAGAGAACAACGGCATGATCTAGAAAGCGATCCCTGGTGATGGCATGGCCTGCGGCCTCAGGAGATGAGCCGCCATTGCTGAAAGATAGTTCATCAACTTTTGAGGCCTCCTCAAAGCCCACATGGTATATGCTCGTGGGGCCGTGGTAAGAGACCAGCCCATCGTTGGTCCGCCGGAGGCAGGCCATGGAGGACGGAGGCGATGTCGCTTTCTTCGGACCATGCTGGTCTGAGCTGCTAAGGTGATCTTCGAATTCGAGAGAATCAAGCAGTTTGAGCCTGCCCTCACGAGACTCGGCTTTCAGCTGCTTCAGAAACGACTCCAACGAGGCCACGCGAGCCTCTAGTGCCTTGACGTAATCTTGCGCGACAGGGCGTTTCCGCGCGTCATCCTCACGAAACTGACACGTATGACCAGCGGCAGAGCAGTTGGAGCATGGACTGGTCCGTGTACATTTAAGCTGTCGTGTGTTAGGATTGATCTCCTCCCAGTTGCAAAATCACGAACCTTGCGCGTCTGGCAACGCTTGCACCTGACAGCGTGTTAGTTGTTCTCAGCACAGTTGGCAAGCTCAACCTACGATATTTTCTTACGGCGGATCGCAGCATCAGCCATGTTGTAGGCGTCGAGAATCGCGGGAGATGTGGAGTGAAAACGGATCGGCTTATCTCTGCTACCGGCCGGGAATTACTCCTCTTTCTTACGTAAAGTTGTTGCAAGGAATCCGACTCCTTCGGGCTAAGCGCCTCGATCGCGGCATCTCGTCTGGCTCGCTAACCGTCACCGACAACCGCACGAACCGCAGCTAGGTACAACATTGACATCAAGCACCACGACCTCAGCTTTGGCCGCCTTTAGCGGGATTAATCCTCAACTTCTTCACCCTTGGAGGCTGCGCTGTAACAGACTGGTGGTGGAACAATACAACAACCATCCGACAATCGCCCAACGGAGTTGGGCTGAGAAATAAGTCAGGGAAAAAGATGGTCAATAACGCGGTAAAATACAGACGGCTCTTACGTCTGTCTCTGCAAAGTGTGCTCTCGCCGAAATAATCAACCGAAACCGAATCAATCCATTCCCACATATCGTAGGTTACGCCGCCTCCGGGGAGTAGAACCGCACATTCCTTTACCTGATTAAGAGCCTAAAGATAGAGGATGTTAGCAAGCTCTTTTCTATCCAATGAAACCTGATTGTTATTGGTATTGACGTTGGGTCAGACATTACTTACTTCTGAGTTCATTTCATTCCTCATCGCCTTATTTCAGAAATATTGCCCTTGCATTTGCCATACCATACATCCCCTCCCTAGCGCCTCTTAGACTTTAGAAAGGAATCACGCGGCGCCATCACTTCTACGGGACGTGTTAGTAATCGCGCCCCATCGTAATAATAGCTCCACACCCTTTTTGTTGCCTGCTTTTTCAGCTGCTTCAAGCGCAGTTCCGTGTGATTCATGTCTGGTGTCAACATTGGCGCCATGTTTTAGCAGACAGCGCGCAAAGCACTCATGGCACTTCGAAAGAAGGGACCCGAAATAGACAGGGGAATTGAAACAGCCCCGCCCGTGATCGCATGGCGCATCCCATTCTTGTGACATCAGCGCAATCAATGGCGTTGCATGCTGGGCACTGCAAAGTTCGGGATCAGCGCCGGCATCAAGCAACATCGTTGCGAGCTTTTCGTTTCCTGTTTCAGCGGCGATGTAAAGAGGAGTCCCGTATTCTCCACCCATTAGGTTGACATTTGCACCTTGACGTATGAGAACCTCCACCATCTCTTCGGCCATAAAGTCGTCCTTGCAAGCGAGGTGAAGGACGGTCTCACCAGCTGTCGTCCGAGCATTTGGATCGGCGCCTTCGCTTAAAAGCACCTTCAAATTCTCGATGGAGATACGTCTTACAGTTTGCAGAAGCAGTTTAGAGCATAGCTCTCGTCGGTTCATAAGCTTGTCCCCATAGTCGAGTAGAGCTTTGAGAGTGCGGATCGGGCTGGCTGCAGGCAACGTATCATCCGGGTTGAGTCTATCCGTAGAAACCGAGACAGGCGCCACGGCGTATAGAGCCTTTTGTAATATGCCGATATTCGGCTTGACAAGCTGAAGAATCATTTCAACAGCCTCCACATATCCGCCTGCGGATGCAGCAACAAGCAGGTTTTCCTTAGGCATGGCCATGCCCACATCAAGGCCGAATAAAATTTGAAGGATTTTTTTGCGCCCATTGCGTGCCGCAGCTAGTGCCACCTGCCGGATAGTATCCTGCATGTCTGTCTGAACGGTCTGAGTGAGGTAACGGACCATGTTCTCCTGCCCTTTTTGGGCTACCTGTATCAATGTCTGCGCATACTGGTCGGCCTCAGGAAAAGCGGGCAGTCCGTGCGCTTGGAAAGTTGTCAAGGTATCGGCATCTCCCCTCTGGAAAATGAGGCCCATCAGCTCTTTTTGGTTCCTTTTCTCCCGTAACAAGGAGTCATCAGCACCAGCAGCAATAAGGGCTCGTACAACACCGGTCACGTCCGATTCGTGCCAACCGCTGGGTACAAATCGACCCCTCAACGTGTTGAGGATTGATGTCAAAGCAGATTCACCCTTGTCATTGAGCGAACCAACTTCTGCCCCGTTCTCCAAAAGAAGTGTAACCAATATACTGCATCCGTTGAGTGCAGCACCATGTAATGCGCTGTTCAATTGATCAGTTGGCCAGAGACGTAGCGGAAAGGCCTTCAAGAGCTCTTTCAAGAATGCTGCGTGGCCTCTTTCGCATGTAAATTGAAGCACGCGATCATAGTCCTCTCTTTGAAAACCTGCCTGGATACTTTCGTGAAGAAGCATCTGCGTTACGGCGGGCCGATCGCACTCGAGGCTCATTTCAAGTGCACGATCGAAACTGCCTCGTGTGACAAAGCCCTTTGGATCATACCTGAAGATGAGCCGTGCAATTTGGCCATGGCCTTGTTTACATGCCATGTAAAAGGGATCTGCCGGACGTTGGAGGCATCGAATCCCTGAAATCCCGCGGAAAGACCTCCAAGGAGGCAGCTGTGTTTCCAAATGAATATCGGCGCGCTTTTCGAGAAGAAAGGCAACGATGTCGCTGTGGCCAAAGTATGCTGCCAGTTGCAATGGGGTGCCATGTTTACCGTCTGTAGTATCCACGAAGGCGCCTTTGTCCAGCAGCAGACGTGTAATCTCTAAATGGCCGTTCGCAGCTGCACCTTGAATAGCACTTTCGTTGTCCGACCCAAGAGAGTTAATCTCTACATTGTAATCCAGAAGAAGTCTGACAACATCAAGATGGCCGGCTGTGGATGCAGCTTGAAGAGCATTGCCGTTGTTCTTTCCTGGCGAATTGACATCGGCACCCTGTGAGAGCAAAAATCGGACAACAGCAAGGTTTCCAGCGTGACATGCGACCTGAAGAGCATTGCCGTTTACTCCACCATTGTCTTCGATGTTTGCACCATGCTCGCAGAGAAACTGCACAGCTGCCATGTCGTCTCTCTCGCAGTACACTTGTAGACAAGATCCAAACTCGCCCCAATGCTTATCGATCTCAGCACCATGAGCCAACAGAAGGATAGCGATGTCGAAATTTGAAGTTCCAATTGCTGCCTGCAAGGGACTGCCGAGGGTTTGGTGGGAGGCATTCACGTCAGCCCCATTGCTGATCAAACAGCTGACTGCTGAGAAGTGTCCCCCGAACGCCGCTATTTGTAGAGCAGTGAAGGCGTTTGGGGCATCGATAAGAGCCCCTTGGTCGAGCAGTAGCTGGATCGGATACTTGTTACCGCGGCGGGCGGCCGCTTCCAGCAGACCAAGTTCGTCTGTAATATCAATATTTCCAGACCCATCGTGGACACGGGGTAGCGGTCGCCGGGTGCTTGTGTTGGAATCACCGCAGGGATAAACCCTTATCTTTCGTTCGGGATTTACTTGTGCTCCCTTCTCCAGAAGGAGGCATACAATCCGCTCATGCCCTGCGTGGATTGCAGCCTGCAGTGCATCGCGAAAGCGGCTCTTTCCTCTCGGGGACATAGAATCCTCGTTGATCGAAGCGCCATTCTGAACGAGAAGACGAACAGCTTGTTCATGACCGGCGAAAGAGGCTGCTTGAAGCGTGTTTCCGTAGAAGCCACCATGGCCATTGACGTCCGCTTTGTTGGCTATCAGAAGCAACATCGTGTTCAGGTAATTTTTCGACGCGGCTGCTTGTAGTGCATCGCCAAGCTCATCGTCTCTTGCGTTCGGATCTGCCCCTTCTTGAAGAAGATACTCTACAATGCCGATATTTCCCAGAATGGCAGCTGCCCGCAATGGGTAGCCAAAACGGCCACGTTGGTTGAGCTTCGCCCCAGCATCCACGACTCTCTTTACCAAGCTCAGCTTTCCCCCAGAGATGGCAGCTTGTAGTGCGTTTCCAAAGTAGCCTTTCTGAGCATTGATGTCGGAGCAGGCTTGCATCAGCCGAGAGGATTCTCGTTCTCTCCGACCATGTAAAGCAACTTGGAGTGGATCGTGATCTACCTTGGCAGTATATGGACCCATTCTACCGTCCAAAAGCGCTTGCACGACAGCAGCCTCTCCATTGAAACTGGCAGTTTCGAGAAAGTCGTCAAATTGCAGCTGGGTTACGAATTGAAAACCGCCGGCAAGCAACAGGTCCATAATTGACTGATGCCCGCTCGCCCAGGCGGCCTGGAGAGGAGTCGAGAAATCTCCTGAGCCTGACATGGAAGCGCCTTTCGAAAGCAACAATTCCACAACCGTTCGATGACCGGCGAATGCAGCAGCTTGTAAAGCAGTGCCGAACTGCTTTCCCGGGGCATTGACATCAACCCCTTGGCGGAGCAGCTGCTCTACCACCGCGACATGTCCCCATCGAGAGGCAATATAAAGCCCTGAGGCGCTGCTGGTGTTCTTCTGCTCCAAGTCAAGACCGGTAAGTAATCCCGGCTGCTCAAGCACCTCTGCAAGTCCAAAGCAGCAGACCGTAAAGAGTGGCGATGGAGGTAATGAATGAACTGCACTGAGCTTCCTCGCCAGATTGCTACCCCACTCAGGCTTTTCCTGGGCCTGACTGTCGTTAAGATTATCCAGCCAATCTTCGAAATGCTCGTCGGCAGTGAAGAACTGCAGCACTGAAGAAAGAAGCCTTCCCCCTAAGTCATGCTGTTGTAAGCTTTCGCAATGGGCTGGCCAATACTGAGTTGCGTAAGTAAGCAGGCCGTCCTGGGACGAGTCTCCCCATATGTATGTCCCAAGGCATCGTTCGGCGAGCACGGCGTGAGTGTCACCCATGGAGTAATCGGTGAGGGACTCAAGGTACCTTCAAGCATGATTAGTACATGTAACATTGCACAGTGGGATAACTCACTCTCGAACCGTTAGGTGCGTTAGGCGGAACACATCTGACTGCATATCCAAAATTACCAGTCCGCCGCAGAACTGAAGGACGTCTGGCGTGGAAACCTTCGAAATCCCAGACACGCTTCTTTCTAATGCTGCAAGCAGCTCCGCAACGGAAAGCATTCGCTGGCTGCACAGAAGCCATTGGAAAGTTGATTTGGCTATGGCTTTGGCTCTCTCACCCATCCTCTGAAGGTCGTTATGAATGTCCGCGTAGGTATCGGCGAGAGTTGATGGCAGCTTGCACAACTCGTCTATAATGTCGTTACCCTTAAAAAGATGAGTGTCGCTAAGCCTGTCCAGCTGCAGCCTGGCCCAAAGAAACCTAAAGCTGTTAGCGCATGGCGTTTACTAGAGTTACGGCACTCACATTCCGTGTGCTCGACGGATCAAAGTTTCTACGAGGTCTTCTTCCAACTTGTCCAAGTCCCCAGACGCTTGTGGAAGCATCAGCCATCTGTTCTTCAGAGCCGCAGCGCGGGCTCTGATGAACCTTTCAAGATCTTCGCTACTGGCATCAGACGTGACCAAGACATTTGTTGCAGTCCGCAAATAAGCACCGATCTCTTCATTCTCCCGACTGGAGATCCAGACCTTAACAACATCCCTCGAATTGGTAGAAATGGTTGCCAGAGCGGACAAAAGGATGTGACGCTTGTTTGGGATGCACTCGTCGAATCCATCGATTACAATCATGGTCGGAGACGTGGCACCAAGTTCACAGATAAGCTTGATGCTGTCCTCTACTGTCAGCTCTGCCGCCGACTCACCACGAAGCTTCGCCTCCTGTCGCCTTTTGTCGTACTCATCCACAGTTGCAGTTCTAACATGGCCGTCCGCTGTAAGGGAAAGCTGCCGCACTAGAGATCGCAGAATCTGGGAAACGTCACTGCGCTCCGGCTCCTCATCCCTAGAACAGTAGAAATGAGCAATGGGAGCCGGATGAGACAGCGATCTCCCTCGATGCCGTAGGTGCTCGATCACCACCGCCCTGTTAAGCGTCCTTTTAGTAACGTTCTCATTGGGCTACCGCGCATAATAACTTACGTCAACTTTGTCTTTCCACATCCAGTTGTATTTATGGTAAGCTGAGCCGCAAACATTGCCGTAGTACACTTACGTATACCGTGTAACCATAGATCCTCCGAGCTACTCGAATCCCTCCAGGCCGTATATCTCGGGTCATCCAGCAACCACTGCCCTAACTGCGGCACTATGGAGGAGAGAGCTGTCCGGTGGTGCTTCTCGGTCTCGACACTGGATATCCACTGTAGTAGTGCATGCCGTTCAGTTTCTACCTTCGGTCAGATATAATAGATACCATATCAGTTCGATTTAGCTACCTTGTACCCATCGATAGAGGTGAGAGACTTGATCCATTCCCCTAACGATAGGCTGTTCCAATTGATTCAACTGAGTTTGTAGAGTCGCGTATGAATCTACATGTGTTTTGCTTAGTATATGATATAGACACATTTATGCGATGCTTACTCTGAATTCCAGTAATCCCGACAGTAGTAGACGAGATTCCTAAGGGAGAAGAGCATCAGCAACTGTAAATAGCCTAGCGAAAGCCATGTACTGACTCTCGCCATCTACAAGCCCCTTTTGCATTTGCACAACTTCACTTTTCTCCTCTATCGATTGAATTTTCTCCTGGAGTGTTTTTGCTTGTAGAGGATTGCCAAGCGCTCGCTCTATGTTCCATCAGCATTGAATGATCGACCGGCAGGCGGGGTAAGAAAGACGCACCAACGCGATTGGATTTAGAGTACTTTCTCGCTTCGCATAGGAAGCTCAAGACCGCTGCGTAGAGCTGTTGCAGGCTTTTCTCCAGTTCGATCTGCGCATCAGATTTTGCCGGAAGGTAATGCATTTCCAGGATTGTGCAACGCGTGATGACAGTCGTCGCTTTCTCCAACCCCTCAACCACAGCGCTGAAGGCTGTAAAGCTCGCCATGGACAGCTACCAGCTTGCATGAGTCATAGAGGATCTCTGTTTACTTGGTATGTGATACTCACTTCAAGAACAAGGCGCACACCGGCCCACGGAAGCGCAGCATGGATGGGGTCAGCTTGGACAGCGGTATCCATGACTGCGCAAAAGCGCCTGATGTACACGGCTATTCTCTCGCAGACATCGCGGATGATGATCTCTTTGCCGTGTCGACCTTGAAACTTCCAGCGACTGCGCTGGCACTCATCCATCTTCTGGTCGACTTTGGCCAGTATGTCGCGCAGTATTTTCGGCCGGTCGGTGTTGTTGCATTTGAATATTTTCTGATCAGCATCGCTTAGCTTAGCAACTTCTTGATCCCAAAGTGAGGCCATGCTGTCTGTGTGAGTGTCAATTCAGCAGTCGTGCTCGTGAGGATGCAAGTAAGTGTGGGAGGGAGGATGGCAATGATGGGCGGCGCAGGGCAAGGGAGAGCCCTAATTACGCAAGCGTTGGGCAATTCCTGCTTTATTGTGCAACTATCTAAGGCGTCATATATACCACACAAGGAGCGAAGGATGGGAGCTGAGCGCCGAAGATGATGGTGGAACCAAAACTGTAAGCGTATGTACGACGATACGTTACCCTCAATAAATTGGAACTAAGAAATACGGTTGTAATTTGGATGCAAGTCCTCATCTTGCCAACTCTGTCTACTGTCGCCGCTACAGATATAGCATTTGCAAATGGTGGAAAAGGCCTCCGCGTCAGTGCCGTTGTGTAACTATAAGCTGTATCCCTTTCTCTATTGCGTAACGAAGCCACATCGGAACATTACGGCTGTCGCAATCTAAGACCTCTAGCTCATATAGCCCGCCTGATTAAGGGGCCGTCTTACTCAGTTCGGGAATCCCCCAGGATTCTTGTGCAATGTAGGATGCTTCATCGACCGCCGGGCAGGCAAGCTCGGCGAATCTCACCAGAAAATGGCGGATCTTGACGTTGATAATATTGTACCAGCTGGTCATGTTGTACCGGCTCTCGCTGTCTCGATATTGCTGACGGAGCCCATGGTGCGCTGACTTGGAGTGGATGAGGAGGAGCCTGTAGCCGCGGCGCGGTGGTGTCGAGGCAGGTGGACGCTGGCAGGCAGTACACTGGGAAACACAGCCAGTAATTTCTAGTCTTGTTCGACTAAGCTTAGAGAATCTCCGCCTCATAGCGGGCGAGAAAGTAGTTTATCTTGGCCGACTCCTCGCGAAGGCTGTGCAGCGATGTTTGAAACGTGCTTGACAATGACTGTAGCAGCTGTGTGATAAGTAGCTGGCCTGTCTGTAGCCGCTCTACCTTCTTGTTTACCTTTTCGTGGCGTGCACTCAGCTCGGCCAATTCCAGTTCCAGCTTCTCAACCGCGGCCTTTAGCCTGTTAGTATTTGCTAGAGAAAAGGTTTTGATATCCCCACGCAGTCGCGCATGTTCTTCCATTTGCGCGTTGCATTCCTGGCTTTTTTCCTTGAACGCGTCCTCGAGTGGCTGTTGGTCATGTTGAAGGCGGTGCTGTACTGCCTGCAAGACCTGCGCGCATACTTCCGCGTGATGCTTTTTCTCTTGGAGGAGAACAGAGTACCTGAATGGCTGGCCCCGGGACGACGTTGCGAGCGTAACGATGAAACGGTCGATTTCCATCTGCTCCGTCACTTGAGTATCACCGGTTGGCAGTATGCGTCGCAAGATCAGTCGCCACAGCGATACGTCCCGATGGTCCTCTAATGATGGTGGAAGGCCCGAAATATGGTACAGACCCTCGCCCACCACTGCTGGGGTGTAATCCTCCGCGGAAAGCTATTTGCGTGTGAGCATAACACAGCAAGTGTGGGGAGAGAGCCTGAAACCTACGACGGTAAACCGCTTCACTGCGAAGTCCCAGTCTCTCACATCGAGGTGCAGGAATTCTTCAGCGGGGTCGCGCTCGCCACGACCCGGCCGAGGAGCATGAAGCGTAGCAAGCCGAGTATCCGGATCAAGATGTAGCAGGAACGTCACATGATGTCGAAATTCGAGCACTGCAAGCGTCCCATTATCTTGATCGAGTTGCGCTTGGATCCGTTCTTTAAGTGTCGTGTTGGGAAAGGAGAACCGGATGACCTGGATGGACTGAGGTGCCAGATGCCGCAGGATGTTGAAAGCGGATCCTACGGGATGGCGGATCTGGCTGGACTCTGGGGCCCTCGCTGACGTCCTTCGTCTCATTGTTGTTGGAAGGTTGAGGTGATGGGGACTATGAATCGATAGCCCCCATAGTGCGAATGGGGGGAAAGGGGTCTTTCTGGACGATCGTCTCGAGCGCGCTTTGCACTCTATGATGACCATGCGCACGGATATGAAGTAGTCTCATCAACCACACTGTTCACCTAGAGTCTTGTATAAGTTTGGGGTTCTGCTTTTCTTTCATTTCAAAGTCCGCGCTCTGATCACAGGTGCCACCCTCCATGTTTACCAAATTTAAAATCTCCTTCTGAAACGCCAGAGGCACTCCCTTCATCAACCACAGTTAATCTACCAATCCACTTTCGCCGTCTTTATAGTCAGAAAGGCGAAACACCAGCTCCGGTTCCGCCCTTGCAGCCCGGAGGCTGCTTTTCCAGCTTAAATTCAACCTTCTCAGCACAACAGAAATAAGCCCCTCGGCCCCCCGGGGACGCAGTCCGATGCGTTTCAGAAGCCTTGCAGTGTGTTGTTTTCACAGAACGTCCTGCATCTCCTGCTGGAACGGTCGTATGCGAGATTATAGGTTGAAAGATTTAAGTGAGGTGACTTCGTCCCGCGCGATCTTGAATTCAGGAAGAATGACCGGGCAACATGCACATTCCATGTGATGGAGGAACGTGCAGGTTGCGCGACTGCGGCCGCGTCATTCGTTGCCTCGATTGGAGCCCGGCGGCCTCAGTCCCGATTCTTTGAGGCCGTCGTCTTCTTGGTCGCGCCAAGTACGAAGCCGTTGATACCAGCAAAGAGTGTCGTGTCCCAGGTAGTCGTGGCAAAGCGCATCTCGTGGTCTCCCAAGCCAAGGTTGACGTGCGCCTCGATGGCACCGTACGGATCCAGCCGGTAAATGTGCCCGTGACAGCCCGCATAGATACTCTCAGCGGCCCACAAGACCTTCACAAGCTCGCCATCTGAAGAATGCAGCGCCTCGGGTCGCCATAGCTCCTCTAGCGTGTCGGGATGCAATCCGACAACGTGGCCGTGAAGACCTACAACGAGCAGGGAGCTATCGCTAGGCGCTGTCAGCCGCACTCATGACATGGGTGAGTACTCGATACTTTAAATATGAGTTCCAGAGCTAACACGCGCGCCGGAAAGAACGAAGGACCTGAGAACCACTACGTGGGGAACATCTGGGCCGAACAGTACACCGACATTGAGCCTGCACACTACGCCACGCAGGCTGACGTGCCGCACACAGCATGGCTGCTGCTACTCAATTCTTTGACCGATAAACATATTAAGGGTTAGTCAGCTTCTTAGATGCAGCTAATGGCAGGGAAGTAGGTGACGGGTGCGTTGTGGTACACGACAGTACTGAATGACACGAAGTGCCAGACCGACGGGCTCAAGGGCGCCGACAGCGACGAGTGTTGAATGACAGCCCAAAGAGGCAATAATAATGAGTAGAGAGTGGGAGAAAGGGAAGTGACTTAACTACTGGATAACGACAGGGTATTTATATACAAAGAGTGAAGCTTGAACACGTGACTAGCATGTGACCTGCTACTTCAACAATGAGCAGGCCATGTACTTTGAAAAGCCGGATGGCGTGTCGAACAGCACCGATACGTTGAACTTCGCCGTCCTCGTGCCGTCTAACGGCGCCAGGTGGAAGGTGCAACTGTTCAGTGACGGCGACAAGTTGCTGGACGCGAAGCTTGACCCGAGTCTCAACTGCGGGCAAGAAAGCCGTCTGGTAGCACATGCACATTGTCGACGCGGCAGGCAGCATCGTTCATGTTGCGGTGTGTTTCGTCGTGCTGCAAATACTGCAAGGTCACGTGTGGAGCATGTGTGAAAATCGGCGACTGCAAACCGGGATTTTGCAACTTCACTGAGCCATGCACTAAGTTCGTGCCGCAACCCGGCCTGGGGGATAGCCACGAAGCTGACGCGGTTTGGCACTTCACGCTTAGTGACGAGGATGGCTCCTACGACATCTCCGCCGCGTACGGCATCGACAAGGCGTGGGTCGCGTGCAGCGACTGCGTGTCCAGTTACGTCAGTGGCTGCTGGGCTGACAAATGCGACGATAATTTGTACTGGACCGGCTGTTAACTTTATTACTCGTTTTTAACGTTTTCATACCAAACTCTACTAGCGATATATATTTAGAATAAAAACATATCTAGAATACGAAGTGTAGATATATATAAGAAGGATTAGCTACGTGGATATATCTATTAAGTAAGAATAAAAGATAATATGCGCCTTATCGACCAAGAAAAGAGAATTAGAAAGCGGCCAATGCGGCTATTACTTCTCGGTCTCCCACGAACAGGAACTGAATGTTAGTTGTCCTCCTTTCGAGATCTCCATACGGAATTGGGATTGAACATTTTTAACGACGGACAGCGCTCAATGCGGCCCTCGAGGAACTTGAGTTCAGGACTTTCTCATTCCTCCCCATGTGGGAGTCATGGGAGAGAAGCATTCCGCTCTGGACCGAGGCTATCGAGGCCAAGTACCACGGGAGATGTGAGCCATATTCGCGCGAGGAGTTTGACAAACTGCTTGGCGACTACGATGTAAGTATGCACCATTCTGCGCTTTTAGAGAAAGGATGAGCTGTTTCTAACGAATCCTACGAATTTGCAGGTAGTCAAGTGCCCTCATTCCATCATTTTTGCCGAGGAGCTTGTGGCGGCATACCCAGAGGCCAGGGTCATCCTGACGGTACGGGACTACGAACGGTGGAGGCATTCGATGGAGAAGACCATCTTCCGGCTCCGGCGATCTCGCATATTTTCCTTGCTGCATCCTCTGGATCCCTTCCGTAAGCAATGGTGGCCTTTCATCTGCTTGGTGATAGACTCGGCGTATGGAGAATGGGAGAAGCGGGGACGGGCACCGTTCGACGAACACCATCAGCGAATTCGAGAGCTAGTGTCGCCCGACAAGCTGCTCGAATTCTCAGGAGCGCACGATGGATGGGGCCCGCTATGCGAGTTCCTAGATGTCCCGGTACCAAAGACTCCATATCCGTGGATAAACTCAGGAGGAGACTTCTGGGAAAGCCAGGGTCACGGCAGAGGAGAGAGAGAGCTTCTTAGGAGGTTGCTGGCTTACGTCGCAGTGTGCTGCACACTACTATTCGCAGTTGGCTATGCCGCAAGATTGTTGAAATTTATCTAGAGGGAGCGAGATATGGTATCATTTTCACTTCGCACAATCGGGAAGAGGCAAAAGTGAACGTGAAAAATTTAGTATCGGGAGCAGAGTAAGGGTGACCCATCATGCTTAGCAACGTAGTAATGCGCACCAGCAGGTAGCTGCTTCCAGCCTTAGATCTCAGGTCATGTCGTCGCCTAGAAGATATAAGCGCTGGCAACACGGATGATCTTGTACCGGGCGGACATTGTGTAGCAAGCAGCCATGTACATATAGACGGGCATAGAGTGGTTGAACAAGTTGGCGCTGTCGAGCATCGAGACGAAGACGGTGGGACCGAGGCTCAGCTGGTTGTCGGTGTGCGACTCGATCAGGAGCAGCCCGGCGATCAGCTCGCCACACCGCCAGAAGCAAGCTTACTGCAGTGTGAAGCAAAGTTCCGTGCGCACAGTTCTGATACCTCATGGCCATGGTGATGGTAGTTCTGGATGGCTGCGAGGCACTATCCCCTTGCCAGCCGGCCAGCAACTGCCCAACTCTGACCGGAATTATCTTTAATCTTCTCCGCCTAGTATGGCTAGGTGACTTGCATCCGCCAACGCCGCCGCGACCGCCGCGACCGCCGCACCGCACGCGATGATCAGCCCTGCGATGACGTGGCTAGCGCTCGGAAGGGCCGGAATACTTTCGCATATGCTTATGGTTTGTTGGCGTGTTAAGGACAAACCTTATGACAGTAACAAACTGGAATACACGGAAGAAGGGCTGATGCTATATAAGGTACTGCTTAAACTCTAATACTCGTGTAGGATATCGATCCCCAGGTTCCCAGCCTCACGAAGCATCAGTGCCGGACCAGCCAAACCGAATTGCTAGGCTACATTGACCAGTCTACTACCCCTCCTAGGTTATCGGCGTGCCCTCTTTGGTGACGGGAATGTTCTCATCCCTCAATCTTTCAACGATTTCAAGCAGGGAATCCCAATTGCGGCACGTATGGACTTCGGTAGTGGCAATCAGCTTTGGCTGAAAGCCGTCTTGGCCGGGATGGTGAACGAATGAGAGCCTCTCCAAATTCATAGTGCCACTACACATGATGGACTAGACAAGGTCAGCTAAACACAGGTGTGGATGACGGGTGTCGTACCTGGCGAAGGGTCTCCAGGCAGTGCTCGACATGCTGGGTTCGGCAGGTCCCGTGGTAGCCACTTTCAAGTCCCAAGAGCTCAGTCATGTAGACGTGGCGAATGCATACCTGGCATTGAATTTAGCACTGGTTGATTGCGTGAGCAAGGTACCTCTAACCAGGCAATGTAGCTGGTGGAACAGGCTGAAGGCCACCGGTTGCAGCCCTTCCGGCTCAGTGGCACTGGCCCGAAAATAGTAGGGCAGTCCATACTTCTCCGGGTCTTCTATCGCGATATATGGCTTTCCAACTGCGACGATACTCGTCAATTTAGGGCTTCGGTCTAGGGTCGAGGCAGAATTACGGGCTATCAGCTGATTCCACTTGTCATTGCTTCCCTCGATTGTGAAGTTGTAGCTCGGGTCGTGCTCGAAAGTCTTGCGAACAATTGGCACTGCGTGATAGTTCAGCATAGCAGTTGCAGAGAGAATAAGAGCATCCCACCGCCTTGGACAAAGGGTAATTCTGGAACGTTAGCCATTTCTGGATGGCTTATGGGTGCTTCGCGTTGCATCTCTGGTGTCGGTGGAGGACGCACGCGACCACGCACTGCATCCGAGGCGCCGAGGAAGAAACCGACAGTGACGGAGCCGAGGCAGCATAGGAAGGCGTACAGTAGGGTGCGAGTACTGGTGGACGGAGGAGGCATCCTGATGACCTCACCGTCCGCTTCGCTCTGATCCAAGGTAGAATACTTTGCGGAGTTGAGGGACGTCATGTTGAAGTGGGCTGCATTTCTCGAATGCAAGCGACGTTGAACTTATACCGGACCGCGGTGGAAGGGCGAGTCATTATGATACATGTCGTCGTTTTTTAGCATTTGTGGTTCAGCTGAAACCGAGCATCAAGTTTTTTATAGACTCGGCCGTGATTCGCTTCCAGTCCGTATCGAGGCATTGGAGGGATGAAGACATGTCTAAATAGTGAGGGCGTGCAAATAATCATGCATTCATCCCTCGCACTTTTGCCTTGTTCGGTCATCTTTTCTTACTTGGACGAGAATGGGGGATTCTTCCCGCTCACTACTCTTGGGCATATGGAGCGCAGCAGTGTTTTCTTGGGCGCGGCCGTCGGCGCAGGTAGGTCCGATAGCGCGTACGATGATGAGGTACTGACGAGTGGCAGCATACCGAAAAGCTCGTCATATCCGACACGCAGAGGGCGGCGGTGCTTGGGCGGGGCCTCACTGCATGCTGGCATAAGCACTCGAGGGACAGCAAGCACCGGCTAGCGCGGAGCCTGCTCGACTGCTTCCGGCGCGACCTTTTCATCGGCGGCCTCCTCGAGCTCGCGGCCATGCTTGCAGCGGCAGTGCCTCCGATGCTTCTGCGACGGTTGCTGGCAGCGCAGGCGGGGCCAAAGTACACGTTTGGCCTCATTTTGGCCATGGCAAGCGCGCAAATGGCGGCGGGCCTTCTCATCAACGCATCGCGGTACCGGCTGGAGGCCATGGCGGCGCAGGCCAGAGCGGCTTTGGCGTGCGTGTTGCTCGACAAGTCGCTGGAAGGGCATTGCTGGAGCGCGGGCGCCGTCTTCAACCTCGCTTCCGTCGAGGCCACGCGGACCGAAGAGGCGCTCGGCGGCGTGAGCGCGCTGTGGACGGTGCCGTGCAGCTTCTTGCTGGTGCTGGTGGCTGGCGCCGAGCTGTCGGCACTGGTGGGCATGGCGGTGCTCCTGGGCAGCCTGCCCTTCTTCATCGGCGCCGCGCTGCGCATCTGGACGGAGCAGAGGGCGCTCAGCGCGTGCGGGCGACGGCGGGCGGCGTGCACGCAAGAGCTGCTGCAGGGAATCTTGAGCGTGAAGACGGCGGGCTGGCAGGCCCAGGCGGACGTGGTAGAGCGGCTCTGCGCGATGCGGCGCTCGGAACTGGTGGCCGTGTGCGGGTCGGGCAAGTCGGGGCTGCTGGCGGCTTGGGCGCGGGAGATGGGCGTGCCGCTGGTGGGGCAGCCGCCGTGGCTCCACTCCGGCACCGTCCGCACCAACATCACCCTCGGCCGCCGCTTCGACTCCACCCGCTACCAGCGCGTCGTGCACGCCTGCCAACTCGACTTCAGCGACCTGACCCCCGTCGACCGTCTCTCGCGCGGCCAGGCCCAGCGCGTCAGCCTCGCCCGCGCCGCCTACGCCGACGCCGAAACGGTCCTCATCGACGACTGCCTGCGCAGCCTCAACCCGCAGCTTGCCCGCAGCGTCTTCGATGGCGCCATCTGTGGCCTCCTGCGCGACAGGACGCGCCTGATCGTCACCAGCCAGGCGTGGGCGGTGCGTCGCTGCGACCGCGTGCTGTGGCTCGAGGCAGGTCGCGTGGCCGCCGAGACACTGCCTGCCGAAGAGGAGCGCGCTGCCGTGACGGCGGGCGACGGGCTGCCTGCCGAAGAAGAGGAGCGCGCTGCCGTCGAAGAATCTCGGCCAACGCAGCATGCCGCGCCCGCCCGCAGCGACGTGCCCACGGCCGCCCAGCCCGCAAGTTTCGCCCTGTACGTGCAGCTTGCAGGCGGCTGCCGGGCGGTGCTTTGGCTCATTGCGGCGTGGCAGCTAGCGGCCGTCGGAGTGACGCTGTGGCTCTTTTGGTGGAGCTCGGGCCGGCTGCGTCTCTCGGAGCGGGCATGCGGCTCTGTCTTCGCAGCGCTGGGCTTTGCCGAGGCGGTGCTGGTGTTTGCCTTCTGCCGCAGCGCTGCGCACCGGCTGCTGCGGGCCAGCCACGGCTTGTGGGAGCGCGCCCTGAGGCGCGTCGTTGCAGCGCCCATGTCCTTCCACAACGGCCCCCTCGGCCCCAAAATGGACCGCTTCTGCAAGGACGCCGACACGACCGACCGCGAGCTGGCTGACGGCGCGCGTCTCGCCCTGCTGCACCTCGCGCGCCTGCTGGGCAGCGTGGCTCTGATGATTTCAATCAGTCCGCAGCTCATAGCCGCATTGGCCCCCGGCGTGGCTGCCGTCGTCGCCATGATGCTCCACTACACGCCGCGCCTCAAGCGAGACCGCCATGACGAAGCACTGCTGCGCGCTCGTGTCAACACCGCGTTTGGCGAAGCTGTCGGCGGCGCCGACCACATTGCAGCCTTCCGCCTGGAGTCGTGGGCCCGCGAGCGCCTGACGCAACGTCTCGACGCTTGCACCAACGTTCGTTTATTTGCGGCCGCGAGCCTGCGCTGGCTGGAGGTTCGTCTCGACGCCATCACCGCCTGCACCATTCTCGCCACGGCCGCCCTCGTCACTCGCAGTAGCCCCCCTCCCGTCGTCGGTCTTGTGCTGACCCAGCTGCTGGCTCTGCCCGCCTCATTGCGCCAAGGCATAAGGTCCACGGCCAGCGCCTGCTCCTCCATGGTTGCCGTCGAACGCCTCGCCGCATACGCCACCGCCCTGGGTCGCGAGGGCGAAAGCCGCAACCCCGCCGTAGGGCTCTCGTGGCCCGAGACGGGAGAGGTCCACTTCCACCATGTGAGCGCAGGCGTCATCCGCAATCTGACACTCCACGTTCCTGGCGGCGCTCATGTCGCCATCGTCGGCCGTACCGGTGCCGGCAAGTCGACTTTAGGCTCGCTGCTGCTCCGCCTGCTCGAGCCAGCCGCTGGGTCCATCACCATCGACGGCTTGGCGCTCAGCGGAATCCCGCTATGCGCCCTGCGTTCGCACGCTGCCGGTATCCCGCACGACGCCGCCGTGCTTCCCGGATCGGTACGCGACAACGTCGACCCCACGCGCAGCCACCACCCCGCCCAGATCGCCCGCCTCCTCACCCACCTCGATGCTCTTGCCGGCTACCGCGGCCCTCCCATCCATCTCACCATGCCCGCGAGCGACCCCCGCTTATCGTCCGGCCGGAAGCAGCTCCTTGCTTTGGCCCGCATCCTGCTGCTGCAGCCACCCATCTCCGTGCTCGACGAACCCACCAGCTCCCTGTCGCTCGATGCCGATTTACGCATTACCACGATGCTAAGGACAATGCTGAAAGGCAGAACAGTCTTCTACATCACCCATCGACTCGAATCTGCCATTTTATTCGACCGCATTATTACTATCGAGAATGGGGTGTTATATAATACGCTAAGTAGTTAGCTATCTCTATTACGACTCTACCACGTTACGTATAGCTGGTTTAGCATAATATAGCTAGTGCTTATAGCTGCTAAGCAGCGCTACTACGGTATTAGATACCGGCTATTATTTAGTTTCTAGTTTAGCTACTACGCTAGCTAGCTATCTAGTTATTATCTAATTAATAGATATTTTAATATCCTTCTTTATACTATTATAAAACCTTAAAAAAGCTATATTTTAGACTAAAAATATATATTTTATTATCTATAGACATCGAGTATCGATAGCCTTTTAAACTAGTAAAACTATAGTATATAGTATAATACTATATTAAGGTAGTAGTAAAGGGCTAGTATTAGTATAGATAGTAAGTAATACTAATAATAGCCAGCCAGCTTATACGTATATAGGTAAGGGTAGAGACGAAAGAGAAGGAGTAGGGATGTAAGACGACGGTGTAGCCGTAGGAGAAATTAAAGCCCGACTAGTAATCTTGCTGGGCCGGGCTCGGCATTAAAGACTGGGGGCGCCACGCGGAATTGGCAGCAGAAGAGGAGTAGCGCAGGCAGTAGGAGCAGCGACAAGAAAACAGGCAAGTAGAGGAGAAATAGGGAAGGGAGCAATACCATTACCAACACCGGCAGCGGGAGGGTAGAGCAGGACAGAAAGATCCTAATAGAGTAAGATTTCAGCCATCATGTACAATGGTACCAGCCGGTTGTTCGACAAGTTGCGAAAGCAGCTAACTGATTTGTGACGTCTACGGGTCGCACGTCGCGTATTTTGCTCGCCATGGCACATCCGACGCTATAGATACTTTGCAGAACCACATCATCCTTTAGAATTTACGATACGGGGTCGTGCAGCTGATGACCGGCTTACAGTTGCAGCGCTCCTGTACTCGGCAGTCAGGAAGCAGCGGTGGATCATTCATCTTTCAGCATACTCCATTGCCCAGGCTCGAGCGCACAACGTCAGTGACGAAGGAATTCATCTCGCGGATACATTCCAGTTGAGAGATTTCGCCAGCTCCATCGGTTCTCTGTGGTCCACCGATAATTGGACGTGTATCAATGTTGCTCGATACTTTTCCAAAGAATTGTCGAAAGAAATTATGGTGAGTACAGAATCTTGAGTTTGCTAGGAACTTTGCTTGTCTTCAATCATAAATTCGTGTTTTATATAAGTTGATAAATCCCGCTGTTGCATTTGAGACTTCATGATTCGCTGCCCCGCAACGAGAATGTGCGCAAGGAGGAATAAGAAAATGCCATGCAACTGACCTTATCAGTACGCCTCTGACAAATTCTTTCGGATGAACGAGCGGGAGAAGCTCGAGATTGAATTGAAGTTGCGCCCGTAAGAATCTCCCTCTAGGTCCATCACACCATTTATCTATCGTACTGGCTTTGCCTCAACCCACAGGGGTTCTTTCTGCCACAACGTATAGCTCTTCTGATCCATCCAGCCGTCGCTTTCGGGGCAGAGCTTGAAATCAAAGTTCCACAGAATCTTGGCCAAGATGATGCGCATTTCCTGGTATGCAAGACTGTCTCCTACGTTAGCGACGGAAGACTTGAAAGAGTCTGCACTTACGTTTTCCCTATACAATTACGCGGGCCGTAGGAAAATGGTTGCACGACATCTCTTCTATCATCGTCATATCCAGTGCCAGGAAGCCAGCGTTCTGGAACAAACGCCTCCGGGTCCTTGAAATACAGCGGAGAGTGATAAGCCGTATACTGTGCAACAGCCACTCGAGTCTACCCACAAGAATCGTCAGCGGATGAAGCAACCCATACCATGAAGTCACACATACCTTCCCGGGCACCCACTTGCCGCAGATAACATTCCCTTCGGCATGCACCTCGCGCGGTGGCCCAATGGGCAGCGGCGGATACAGTCTCAAGGCCTCCTCAATACACACCCCCATATACCCCAGCCGCGGCAACGTCGCCACATCAACCTCCCCATCCTCCCCACCAGCCTGCCCTCTGACCTCGGCGCACAGCTTCTCCATCTTCGCGGGATGCTGACACAACAGCCAAATCAGGCCACTCAGCAGCGTTGCCGACGTCTCAGACCCGGCCAGCATGAAGATTGTGGCGTTCGCATACATGTCCTGCACATCCATCACCTCCTTCCCCTGCTGGTCTCTCAACATGCACCCCCACAAATCCGGCTTGTCGTCCGCCCCCCTGGCCACCCGCTCATCCACCCGCGCGGCCGCCTCGTTGAAATGCAGTTGTTGTTCGCGCTTGAGCTTCGGCGGCGTCAGCACTTTTGCGAGTGCGCCGAGCCACGGGTACTCGATGGTCAGGCGTGACAGGTCGGCGGCTTTGAGCCAGCCGAAGATTGCGGCGACCCAGGGCGTGTAAGCAGCGGATTTCGAGTCGTCGGTGGCGAGCAGGCCGAGCGGCGCGCCGAATGCCAAGTCCGAAGTGATGTCCATCGTCGTGCAGGTGAGCAGGGTGACGAGATCGAGTTTGCTGGTGGCGTTGTTGCGCATGTTACGGACAAGCAGGTCGGCAAACGGGATGAGGATCTGGGGCGTCTGCGCACGCAGGGCGCTGGCTGAGAAGGCGGGCATGAAGAGACGACGAATGCGGGCGTGGTCGGCGTCCGAGGGCAGCGCGTTCATCGAGTGGCGGCCGTTGAGGTGAGGCGGGTAGTAGAGCGTGTCCTTTGGGTTGGTGCGCTTGCCCTGGCCGTAGATGTCCTTCCACGCTTCCGGCTGGGTATAGCTGAGCGTATTGGGGCCCAGCCGGACCGTCTCGCCGTATTTCTCATGCGCGGCGCGGATCCATGGAATCAGGTCTCCCGACACGGCGGCGCGCCAGTACGCCAAGTTGGTGCAGGCGGCGACGAGAGGGCCGGGGTATGCAGAGAGCGGGTGGAAGTAGAGGTTGTATATGATAGTGCCAACTGTGTGGGCGATGACCTGGAATCGTGTAAGTTGCGTACCATGTGAGTTTTTGGTGGTGGCGGACAAGAGCAGCTATGCACGTCACCAGAGCCAATGGGGGATTCTCCCCGACAAAGGACGAAAGTCGACCCTGCAGCCCTTGAACGAATTCCATTGTGGCGATGGAGGCGAGAAATCTGGTCCAGCACCCATGTCACCGCGAGAAATCGACCTTTTATGTGTGCTGTATTTGCAAAACCCGCGCTTGCACAGGCCATGTGTACAACGCCTTGGCACAGGTACTAAGGGATCCTGTCAGCATTTAGCGCGTGGATGGTGAACCCTGTCGACAGGGTCATGGCTGCTATTTCGCTGTGAAAGTAGATGATGTTACCACCTTCGGCAACTGGCAAAGCGATGTATCTTTTTGGTAGTGCGCTGCTGGGAGCGCTTACGCTCGGGAAGGGTTAAGCTGAGGCTAGTGGATAGTTAATTCAGACGACACAGAGTGCTACCGCCGCTTCAGGCACACGTGGCTGAGCCAGAATCTCGTTATTGGACAAGAACGCGGTAGCGTTTAGTCTAATATTAGTAACGCTTATAGTAGTCAGGATTTCTAAAAAATTCATCGCTTACTCGCGCTACCTCTCGCTTCGCGAACTACTTCTCCATCCGCTTTTGGCCTCGCCTCTCTATCGCGCGGTTTCTACTCCCACCCGCCTCTTCGTATCCTTTCTGCGGCTTTGGGTGTCGTCTTTTCAGCCACCCGCACTGGCGGCAGCCAATTGTCTCTTTCATGGTGTCGAAGCAGGCCTTTATCTGCTAAACGTATCATAGTGCTCACGAGGCAATTGATAAAGCCAGTCTTCGCTGTAGAGAACATTTTCTGACAAGATAATTTTATCTACATCTATCTCGGGATCGTGACTATGAACATGTCGTATTTTGGGGAATTTTTGCACGGTTCAATGAGTAGCAGCCTATGCGGTCTGTATGGCGTCATTACGACGTGTGATGCGGACGTTGAAATCTTTCTGGAAGAAGATACCGTAGCAGATACTCGTCCATGGCTTGTGAGGATTCATGACTTGTACATCAAATCGCCGGAGCAGCTGGGAAGATTGAACAGCGTTAGCATCCACGGAAACAAGATCCAGATCAGTGCGCGAACTCACCTCAACAAAGACCTTGTTCAGAGTCATCATGGCGATCGGTATTCCCAAGCATCTTGTGGTCCCATGGCCGAAGATCAGCTCCTGCACCTGAGACATGCGACGAAGCCGGTCTTGGTCATCGATGAGCCACCTCTCTGGTCTGAACATCTCGGGGTCATCACCAAACACGGGGTTCAGCTGGAGTCCCCATGCATTGAGCCCCACAAAGGTGCCTGCGGGAATGTGCTTCCCATCGTACCAGTCGCCCTCCGGCGGCACCATGCGCTCACGCAATTGGGTGATCGGCGGGAAGCGACGAAGGCCTTCCTTGAGCACGGCTTGGAGGTAGGGCAGACGCTTCGCCTCTTCCTCGGTAATGGGCGAAGAGACTTGACCGCTCAGGATGGCCTCATCAATCTCCTGCCTTAGACGGGAATAGACATGGGGCGTTGAGATGATTTGGAGTAGTGTTGAACGCATGGCCGTAGCCGTAGTGTCAGATCCAGCAACTCTGTCAAGAGCATCTGTCAGCTTGCTTCTCTTGGCTTGATTAGGTGGATGCGGACGAACAGTGAAATAGATATTTCCATCTCCACTTCGCTGGCGTCCAAGCCACGAGAAATAAAAGAGCCGAGCATGTCTTTCTTTTGTTCTGCGGATGGCCCAAAGCGCTTTTTGATGACCTCGTGGGAGATCTGTGAAGGGGTTGTCAGCACAAGCATGGAAGTGGTGTAAGAAAGAAGAAAGGTAAGCGCACTCCCATGATCATGCCGATGCCCTTCTTGTCCTTCGAAGACGGTACGATGAACCTCCTCAACCATTTGAATTTGGCCACCCAGGCCAGAAGGTCGTTGAGCTCCAAGATGACCGAGAAGTGCTGTACAATGGGAAGCTGCGTTTCGATGGTGGCGAGAAAGTTAAAGAGGTCCGAGTCAGCCTCTCCGAAGCCAAGCGGCTTCCCAAATGAGAGATGTGTGATGATGTCGACTGCAAGGTACTGGATTCTCTTGGCGATGTCGAACTTTTTCGTCAATTCCGGGGTCGATAACCAGTTGTCCTCGATGCGCTTTACGAAGCTCGAGATGCGTTCGTTGATTGTCGACTCCAGACCGCTGATATCCTTGCCGGCATATCCCGCGGACATCTGGTACCGGAGATGGTTGTGCCTGCCCGTATGCCTCTCCGACACGATGTTGGACACGTGAGGGTCAATCTTGATTGAATCAAACCATGGTCCTCTGGTGTAATGAGATCGGGCTGCGAGTATCCGTCTCACGAACTCGGGGTCATCTGTCACTAGGTTGTTTGGCCCGATGCGAGCCACTGGACCGTATTTTTTGTTGACATCAACGAATCTCTGCGCTGAACTGCCCGATGCCAACGTCTTGCAAAGCCAGAGTCTTGTATAGGCTGCCCAACCAGGTCCCTTGAATACGTTCAGATGGAAGAAGCGTGTTCGCAGGGTGTCGACCATGTACAAGGCAAGTAACAGACACACGGTGGCCAAAACTGTCTCGAGTGGGTGTTCCGCAAGCTTGGTGAAAACACCTTGGCGAAGTGACAATACCACATGATCACTCACGCCGGAGAGGCGATGGGGCTCGAGTGACTCCTGTGTCTGGTTGAGGATCATGATTGGAGGGAGAAAAGAGCTCACTGCGAAAGCAGTACGAGTTTGAATGTAGATTGCACAATGAGGGAAGAGATACCTTATTGATATTGATAAAACTCACTGCCTGCAACAGCTGATATTTCCGCAGCAGCAACGGACCCACACTTAGCAGAGTCACATTCTGAGGGCCGTACCAATCGAACCATGATACCAGGCAGCAGTGGCTTACCAGTGTCAGCATGTAGTAGAGAGTCTGGCTTGGGGGCGGATGCTCGCCTGGTCCAACACTGTACGCGGTAATTCTTACCTGATCCTTTCAGCCTCGAGGAAGCAAAGCTATCGAATGGCTGAGGTTAAAAAAAGACATGAGTGCATGCATCCACACCATTGGACCCTCGGAATCCGATACATGTATCACGCAAGATGGTTAAATAGTGTTCAATCATTATTTACTTAAGGCATAAATCGCAGCCTGTCTTGGACCAAAACCTCAATCAATTCATCCAGTCAACATGTCGACTCTTGCAAGTGAAGTTATCAACCTTTCTCAAGCGGGTAAGATCAGTCTCTCTCAAAGGAAAAAAAGCCAACATACTAATTATCGGGGAACAGCATCTACCGAGGAGATTTCCGGACCCTTTGCCGTAGCCGCCGCCAGTTGCTTCTTGATTTGGAGGCTGAGCAGGGTTTTCAGAGCTTATGCAGAAGCGGGGTGAACTGGGGACGATGGAGTGGGTCTGAGTGCGGTGTTCCGTACAGCCACGAGGAGCAGAGCGGGTGGTACATCCGGCATTCCATGAATACAGTCATACCGGATCCCGAACCATGGCGTCGGAGCCCTGCATCTTGCATTGCACTGATAAGAGGATTTTGGAGGATGAGATCCTGCATCAGCTTTGGTGCGAGTGCATGCAGCCAAGCTCTGGATCCGGCAGCTCCCGCACACGCTACCAGCCCTGCAGGCACCTTTCAGATCATTGGCTACCTGATCAAAGATGGGGCTTCCGATAATTCGGAGGGAGTCACTCAGCAATAGTCAAATTCGGCACAACAATGTACCGCCTTATTCCTGCTCTTCGCATTTTATTCTCCGGTGATTCATGCACATTTTACCCATTCGTTCACTTGTAATTGTAATACTACTTGGCCTCCTTGCATTTTGCATCGGCCTTGCTCTTGAGATTGTTTGCCATATCGTGCAATACCGCGCAAGACACGAGTACGATGAAGCATTCATAGCCAGCGAATTTCTCACGGGGCTGATGCCTATCTACTTAGTGCGAAGTGCCTACGTTTTCTAGCGTATTCAATGAATCTGTTTATCAGCAACAAGTGCACTGTAAGCTTGCCATAACTGGTAGAAGTGGCCGCATGAAAAGCCATCTTGCCCATCACGGTGCCGTCCATTTTCCCGAACATGTTGGCATCTTCGCGCAGCCCGACTTACTCGAATAGATCAGGAATGAGATGCGTGATGAGGCGTTGGTGATGGGGAGCTCCGGGCTGCATTTGGTGGATACGACCGCCATCCGGGACAACTGCGAGCTCCTCGTGGCGAGCTCCCAGACTCTGAAGGAACAATTGATGCTGACGGAGGATCTGATGCTCCTCAAAGCGGGGAGCATGCTGCAGATGCCGGCGCCGACACTGTTTGGCTCGGGGCCAAAACCCGCGAGAATTCATTCTGGTGCGGTCCTTGACCGATAGCCACAGGGAAAGTAAGCGATTACCGCCGAAAGTCTGTCCGGCAGCACGTCTCGGAAGCCGAAAAATGGTGGTGCTCGCCGCCACGCTTGTACTCCGCCACAACATTCCCAGAGTCTGGACCAATCCGCAACTCAACTCGAAAGCCATGGCGTTCTCAATAACACCGCTCGGTTCATATCGATACGGTGGAGCGAGACGAGTACAAGGGCATGGAGTGGGGCCTTTGCGTAACGGAAGGAATAGAAAAATTCGGACTGGCCGCGTGTAAATATTCCAAGCCACGTCAGGGAGCCGAGCGCCTACCAACTTGACGGAACTGATAAGAAATAGATGGGGTGGCGGACGAAGCATCCTGAAAAGGCAGCTGAAGGATTCCGGAGTAAGCACCGTTGCCCTACGCGAGACGGTGGGGGCCAAGGTGAGACGATGCTGACGTGGGGTGGGCCTGCCAACGCCATGGATGCGGCGTACATGCGGCGTCTAAGCCCAGCCACTCGCCATTTCCCTACGATGCCCAATTTTTCGACCTGCGAAGAATCTCAGTAACGCATGACTCCCCAGGAAATTGCCAGCGCACTGAACCCGCTCAGCGGAGCCCACATCAATCACGTAACTTGCCTGACGACAAGGTGCAGAGGACGTGCAACCTGAAGGACATGATGGTAAAGTTCTACACAATGGTCAGGCTGATGGTGGCCCAGCTGACGTTGCTCGCAGGCCGGCGGTGCGAAAGCGATGTGGCGACGATGGTGAAACGTAGAAGAGGTCCACCGGATCCTCGGGATCGTCAGTCTTTGACCTGGCCTGGAGAAATTAGGGCGGCCCTAGAGCTTCAGGCGCACCTTGCGCAAAAACTGTGGCGGGCCGAGCCGGTGACGATGCGACGATCAGAAGCTTTGGCGTCGACATGAACAACACTGGGCAAACCGCGGGACAGCGAAACGAAAGGAAAAAGAAGACGAAAGAAGAGAAAACACGGTGTCTAATTATTGGTGCTACCTGGCACAAGTGTCATCATCTTACACTGCCCTCCCCCTGAACTCATTCCGCGGGCTTCTTCCCAACCATGAAGTACATGGGAGTAAACAAGCCCATCTTACCGCCCTTGACCAGGCTCTCAGCGCCCGCTGCCAGCTCGTTGGCCGTCTGGGCTGTGCCGCGAGGAGCGACGCGGACAGCCTCGAGCGTGCGCAGCAGGCCGCCCATGGCCGCCCGCCCAAGGCGCGACATGCGCACGACACTGAGGAAGTCCCACAGCGTGCGCGTATACTGCCACTCGCCCGAGAGCGGGTAGTACCAGGGAACGCGGTCGGGGCGCTCGGCGAGGTCCTCGTCGAGCTCCAGGACGAAGCCAGCAGCGCGCATGGCGGCCACGGCGTCGGTGCGCGGGCGCATGTGCGAGATGCCGTTGCCACGCTCGATGCCCAGCCGCACCGCGCGGTGCTCCGGGTCGCTCTCGTCGAAGCGGTCCGTCATGACCCACTCGTAGACGCCGAACCTGCCGCCGGGCTTCAGCACCCGGAAGATCTGCTCGTACACGCCCTGCAGCGTCGGCGCGTGCACCGTGGCTTCCATGGCGTAGACGGCATCGAAAGAGTTGTCGGGGAAGTCCATGTGCTGATGCTGTCAGCGTCTGATTCTGCCGAGGATTGTGGGACGTCTTACCATGAAGTCACCCTTGACGAAGGACACAAGATCGGCGAGGTCTGCCTTTTTCGCGTACGCCGAGGCGCGCTCGATCTGGTACCCGTTGTTGTTCAGGCCGGTGACGTTGCAGCCAGAAAAGAGAGCGATCTCGCGAGCGGGACCGCCAACGCCGCAGCCGACATCGAGAACCTTCATGCCCTGCTGCAGGTCGAGGCGGTGCGCCATGTAGTGCTCGTGGCGAGCAAGCGCCTGCAAGAAGCCCTCGTTGTTGCCGAAGCGGCAGAAGTGGAATGATTGGGCCCAGCCTTCCTCGTAAAGATCCGTGACCAGGTCGTAGTAGCTGCATGAACGCGTCAGATTGTTTGTCGTCGTGTCAATGATGCATCATTACTTATTGACCAGGCTCATGTACTCCGCCTTGCGCGCTTCACGGGCTTCTTCAACCGTCTTGTACTTTTCGTCATTGGCCCAGCGCTGCACGTACTCGTCCGTGACCATGCGATGCGCGTCATTGTCCTTCTTCAGCATTGAGAAGAAGGCATGGCGAGCTTCAGCCGACTTGCCGTGCATTGCTTTCTGAAATTCCGCATCGCGTTGTGCGTCTTCGGGGAGGATGGCCATTGTGAGAAGTGAGTGGCAGAGAAAATTCTTGTCAGGATGCGGGAGACACGCTTTTGTTTATGAAGCGACGTCAAACAGGATTACCCCTGCATAAGCGACATTAATCTACAGGGTCTCTTCGCGCGGAGGATCGTGTGCAACCGGCCGTTGTCTGAATGGAGATTCCAGACACTGGGTCCGTGCTGCGGCACAACTCATGGGGGCCGTTTTTTCGTCTAGAAGAAGGCAGATAATGGCCGCTCCAATCGTACCATTTTCACCGCCATTTGGATTAGAGGATGAATGGAGTATGCTTTGCAGTTCGCCTCTCGCCGTTCCAAATGCCTACGATGGTCCAACTGTGTGATATACTAGTATAGGTATTTGTTCAAAAAAGCTCTCATATTAGCATGACCGTATGGAACGGTGATTTGGCTTGAGCTGAAGGGGTGAAAAACACCCAGCCTGGACCAACACGATACGCTTCGTCTCCATCCCAATTGACCATCAAGACATTGACTATAGGCGGTGGCAGCAAAGGTGTTCCTTCACAATCGTGGACTGTGATATCTGAGCTGATCGCCAATTGCGTTTCCATCTCCATGAGGTTTCAGACGAGATAGAAAAATGGAGCTCCTGGAATGTCCAGCCGCGTTGTCACCATTCTTGTCGGTCTCTCCAAAGCGTAAGAAAAATGGAGGGAAAGTCGAAAATGAAGAAGGTCCCGCCAGTCAGCATATAAATCTGTGTATGAGGTAGAAGCTGTAAGATACTGAACAACACTGAGTATCGTGATATATGCCGATCAGTAGATTAAACGCAGCGAATTGACTTGGGACATCTTGTAAGAATGAGCATCTTGTACAATACACAAGCGGTCCACCCACAAGTATCGAACGACCAATTGTCTGAAAGCAATCATGGTATCGCGATCGCAGCAGGTACCTGCTGGTGCTCGAGATATCCCAGTCGTGCGACGTGTCCGACATTTGAACAGTTCGACAATTCTTTCTCCGGGCCGCGGTATTTCCCAGACATAACTGAAGGAAATGTGTTTAGTACCCTTTAGGAGTGAGGTGATGCGTCGAGAGTTGGCTTCGACCATCTTAAATCCGGAAGGGTTTACTTTTGGTTGAGCCTTAACGCCGTTTTCAGAGCGATACCTGTCAACCAGAGGCAGCTACGAACGAATAGGATAATTGGACTTTGACTTTCCAGCAGTGCATTTGCTGTCACTTGTCCCAAATCCCCCAACAGTTGCACATCGTTCCTGATCAATCGAACAGAAACTAGCCATCTGCTAGGATGAATCCACCACAAGACGTGGGCTCTGCTTCTCCCATGGCGCCGGTTTCGAAAGCTCCCTTGCTACCATGTGCCGCCAAATGCACGGGTCCGGTCCACCACCGCATTCCACAAAGCAAGGCATATTAGGCATTCTGGTGGTTTTGGACATCTCTGATAGATTGGTAATAAGGTTTCATGAATCCCAGTCACCAGACTCTCGCATCTCGATTTCGAAGGCAGGATGTGAGATTATTTAGTCGGGCATGTCGGCAGTAAATGCAGAGACTGGATTGCACAGTTTGTAGCTACAGAAAAGGCCTCTTTACTCTTGCTTGGGTTTCGATGGCCTCCAGATGTCTCGGATACTTCCACGTACTGGAGAGGGGGATAAAAACCGGACTTTAGCTATTAAAAACCGGATTTTAGCTATTAATATAACTTGTCGACGTAGTGCAGATCGTCAGCCATGGCACCGGGAAAAGAGGGCAAAAAGTGCTTTATACTACAGCAACAGCCTACATTCCCCCTCTTTATATACGCTACCATAGTATTGTGGGAACTCCTTGTGGCTATAATGCACTTGCAAAGGTGGGATACCGATACATAAACTTAGGGCAGTGTCTGATAGCAGAATTGCAGTCGACTATTTTCCATTTCCATTGGTTTTAGCATTACAGGTAGTATTCTTAAACATTTCCATTCTCCATTACCATACTTCATTACTTCGACCAATTACCCACAGCTTCCACCTAATCGTCTAGACCCTCGTCAGTAGTAAAAAAGGTGATGATTTGCTGAGGCCTGCTGATAAAATTCAAACCTCCACCCTACCCAAACGCCCAGAACGCCGCCGCCCTCACCTTCGCCGAGCTCTCAGTCCAGTCCCTCCTCGCCCTCTCCTCGGCATCACCCATGGCCCTGGCCGCCTGAGACTGTGCCAGCAGCGACGCGCCCAGGCCGACCAGCATGCCCATCATCACCGTGCCCGCGATCCTGCACACGCTTCCGTTCAGCCAGTCCAGCAGCGCGAGGCACTCTCCCAGCAACTCCTCGGCCATCATGGCGGCGGGCGAGTCCTCGCGTCCGCGTCTGCGGTGCTGCGCCCACGCGTCGCGCAGCACGCGCTGCTGGCACAGCCGCATGTTGGCGTCGAAGCCGGCGACGTCGCCCTCGCGCGCGGCGGCGCCCAGGGCCAGCAGCAGCGCGCTGTGCGTGTCGTGCGCCTGCGGGTCGATGCGCGACGCCGTGGCGAGGAACTCGGCCAGCTCGAGGAAGAGGTGCGGCGTGTGCAGCGGCGAAGGGTCGGTCAACGACTGCGCGTCGCGGGCGTGCAGGCATTCGATGACGGCGGCACGGAGGTGGAGGGGCGTGGCGTCGTCCTCGTCTGCTGCTTGCGTTGGTGATGGGGG
>RHKH01000042.1:121035-206814 GCA_009829795.1 Lasiodiplodia gonubiensis | reverse complement strand
CCAGGGGCAAGGGATTCGACGCGGCACGATGGTATGCCGTCTTGTGGGCGGGCGGGGCTGGGGCTGCCGTGTTGGCGGCGGCTACGGACCGGGAAATTGCGAGTTCTTTGTAGCGCTCGATTTCGTTGACCGTCTTGCTTTTCGCTGGAGTGGGGAAGCTGTATTGCGCGGGGCCAGAAGCGTGGCGGTGGTGCTGGGCACCAGCTGAGTTCTGATGCTTTTGAGGGATTTTCTGGGCTGGGGCCGGGGCTTCCTTGACTTTCTCCTGCGTGGTCTCGCCAGAATCACGCTTCCCCAAGTGTTGTTTCTCGTAATCTGAAATGGCCTCGCTCACTTTACGCTTGTGGCCATGCATACCAGGAAGTCTCTTTGACTCTGTCTCCGCGGTCCGCGTGGGCGCAGTCTCTGCATGGGGTCTGACGCGGCAGAGTAATCCGTCAGACAAAGCCTCAGGATTGGGATTCTTGGAGAGACGTTGCCTAGTCTCTTTGAGGATGGCGCACGGGTCTTGGTGGGCGTCTGAATGCGTGGTCGTCTTCTCATACGGTGGGGGATCATTATCAATGAACGGGTTCCACGATGAATTTTCCTTCTCTTCACAAGGGTAGCTCTGCCATAGATTCTTCCCGCCACCGAATCCGCCACTGTACATAGCTTGCAAGTCCAGTTCCGGCGTCCCAACGTCATCCTGGTTGAGAATGGAGCGTATGACTTGTAGTTCGAGTTCGACAGTGCCGCGAGACAAGTACACATCGAACTCTCGAGCGCCGGACAAGGATCTCATAGATGACATCAGCCTGGAGGGGACACCGGTCAAGGGTGTCGCCAACGGCCTTCGGAGCTTTGGCATGACGACGTACGCAGGGGTGCCGAGGGAAAAGCGTGCCCGCACGAGACCATCTCTCAATGCCGCTGGACCAGCCCCTTTCAGCTGAGAAAGAGTGGCTTCAGGGAGACCCCCAGCCTCGGCGCGGCGAAGATCCATATGGAGGCGCTCAGCAGGTGCGACCAGAAACATCTCTTTCTTGGATCTGTGCAGCGTAGACCGAGTGCTGAAAGAAAGGCAGAAGTTGATGAGGAGACGCTGTCCGCTGTTGGTCGAGGCCCGTCCGATCCACATGATGAGACTCCCCCTGTTTGGCTGCCCAGTGTCCTGCAGGCATCCCACGTGCTGGTACTGTCCAGTCGTCGGGTCACGCCATCCAATCAGAACCGGCTCCTTTACGAGCTGATCAAGCAGCGGTTCTCGAGCGTGAACGTGAACATGTGGAGCCGACTCGAACGGTGACATTGGAATCGACTGAAAGTAGATGTCTAATCCACGGCCGGGCAACGATTAGACTCTAGGTGCCGGGTAGCGCACGGACTTGGGGTATGCGTCTGAGCGATGCTGACACGTAAGAGAGTCGAATAAGGGGTACAACACAATGAGTACAGGACCGCGGAAAAGTCAATACAGGACTTTGATGTCCCTGAGAAACGAAACAGGGCGGTCAAAACAGATGCGGCAAGATCAACGCTGGCTTGTGATGGTGAAGAAGGGAGATGTGGTGCTGTCGTGTGTGGACAACACACGATGTTGAGGGGCAAGCTTCGCTTGTCCGCTCGGCCCACCTACCCCGAGCGTCGGCCTTATCCAGACTAGCTTCTCGCTTGCACTGACATCACTGCTGATAACCCTTATCGAGGGGAATGCGGGGGATTCGTCCCCTCATCAGCACATCACTGCGCTGGAATTCTGAGCACTTGTCGACATCTCCCAAGTGAAGGATCTGCGAGCGTCGAAACGAGCCTTGCCTTATGCGATGCGCTACTGGCACCAGAGGCCAAGACCCCCCATCTCGTATTGAACGGTGGGCCCAGAGTGCGAATATCGGAGCCTCACGAACATGCGCAGCCTTCATCAAGATTGCCCGGTAAATCTTTGGGGGAATTAGCAAAACCGACCCGTTTTTACACAGTATAACAAAAACCTCAAACCCGAGTTTCTCGGTCAGAATACGACCCTTCTACGAGCGCGTCGGGCTTAACGTTTCTACGAGAGGGTCGGGTTTTAAGGCTTTCGTCGCAAATGTAGGTCGCTTTTAGTGATTGTCTGTAAAAGCTTTATAGTATAAATGCCGGCTGAAGTGTCTATCTCTACCACGGAGATCTTGATATCAGCCTAAAGCTTGTAAGAAAGAGATCGGAAGCTTGAGTCATTTTGAATGACTTGCGGACTTATCATTGTGCGAGCATCATCTCGGACGAGTTGGAGGTCGACGGGGGAATCAACGATCTCCTCGGAGTAACGCTTATCCACTTTTTCAGAGAAGTTCAGTCAAGTAAAAGGGATACAGGTACGTAATTTGAACAGCATACACTCGAGTAAATCATGGGCAGGCAGTGATTTAAGTACGGATGTACGTAGTTACGTCAACTTTGCAGGGTTGAACTTGGCAAGACTGCTCGGGCTCGGAGCCGACTATAATTAGCGCGGAAGAACAG
The DNA here is from genome assembly GCA_009829795.1 of Lasiodiplodia gonubiensis. Lineage (NCBI taxonomy): Eukaryota > Fungi > Ascomycota > Dothideomycetes > Botryosphaeriales > Botryosphaeriaceae > Lasiodiplodia > Lasiodiplodia gonubiensis. The sequence continues at coordinate 204,327 of RHKH01000042.1, read as the reverse complement.
TGATTTTTTCCATCCTGTTTTCATTTCGCCACCCCACTCCTACATCAATGCAAGCCCAAATCCGCCGAGGTGACCTCACGCTAAGCGTGGGGCTGCAAAGATAAACCAATCTTATCAGATGATCCCAACGGCCCCTCCATCTCATTTAGCTTTAGCCGAGACTCGGCGGGGTACTATAGGTGCTTGGCATCGTGGGGCAGGTGGAGAAGGTTATCAGATAGGTAAGTCGACACTTCCGTTCCCTGCCACCTTCCTGTCCAACAAAATTCGCAGGTGATGGTGGTCCGATTGCGGAGTTTTCGGGAAAAACCTACTTCCCTGATAATCTGTAGTAGAAATAGCCGACCTGTTTCTGCCTGATAAGATGCTCGAAAATAATCTGATTCTTTTCGTTATTCTTTCTATTCGAAATGGGAGACGCACAACCAACCCTCAATGGCATTGCTGCCAAGATCACTGAGCTGTCTGAGACCTTGACCAAGTACCTCAAGGAGAACAATGTCCCGGCACCGACCTTTGCGGCAGATAGCCCAACCAGCTATTCGAATCTGTCGCCGGAAATGTTCATGATACGCCAGACGCTGTTGGACAACCTGAACGACATGTGGTACCTGACGCAGGGCCCGAGCGAGAGTATTTTCAACTACGTGCATTGTGTAAGTCCTCCAATGCAGCAATGACACACGCTGTACTGACTCTCATGCACAGTGCATGCCCGACGCTGCCTGTCTCAACGTCCTGAACTATTTTGACTTCTGGTCCGCTGTGCCCCTCAAGGGCTCTGCATCCTACCCCGAGATTGCGCAGCACGTGTCACTACCTGAGGACGTGGTTAAGCGTGTGATCCAGCACGGCGCAACCCTCCGGATCTTCGCTGAGACGGAGCCCGGCAAGAAAACGTCGCGCGTGCAGCACACGTCGCGGTCGGCCGCGCTGGCTCGCAGTTCGGGGTTGAGAGCCCTCACTTCCACCATTATGGATGACGCTGGTGCCCCCATGATGGTGCTCAACGAGGCCTTGCAACGATATAGTCGGGGGAAGCCCGCCCTGACCCAAGACATGAGCCAGACGGCCTTCGCGCTCTTCCACAGCGGCGGCATCTATGGCCAGCACGCTAACTCGTGGGATCTCCTCGAGAAAGACGGCGAGGGTGAGAAGAAGGGGTGGCGGTCGCGGAACTTCGTCGAGTTCATGCGCTATGTCAAGGAAATCTTCCACCTTGAGGGAGTCGTGTTGGATGCTCATGACTGGAAGTCGGTTGGAAAAGCCAAAGTGGTCGATGTGAGTAGAAATTTGTTACGACACTGCTTGCAAGTCACGCTAACATGCATCTGACAGGTCGGCGGCTCAGCAGGCCACGACGCGGTTGTGTTGGCACGCCAATTCCCTGAGCTCAGTGTGACGGTGCAGGACTTGTCAAAGGTCAAGTCTGAGTTCGATGCCAGCGTTCCAGCCGAGTTCAAGGACCGCGTGACTTTCATGGAGCACAACTTCTTCGAGCCACAGCCCGTCAAGGCCGACGTCTACATGTTCAAGATGATTCTGCACGACTGGCCCGACCAGGAAGCCGCCAAGATCCTGCGTGCCCTGGTGCCATCGCTGAAGCCAGGCGCTCGCGTACTGCTCTTCGAGTACATTGGCAGCCACGACGAGTCTGGCGAAGGCCCGACTCTGCCGCGGTCCATCCAGCAGATGGGAACCGCAACGGACCTGAGGTTGATGGCACTCTTCAACGCAAAGGAGCGTCCGGTCGATGCTTGGAAGAACATCTTCAAGCTTGCAGATGAGCGCTTCGAAGTCTCCAATGTCAAGGCGAACCCGCAGCAGAACTTCTTCGCAGTGATTGAGGCTGTCTGGCGTGGTTGATCCGTTGAAGTATCAATAGGCTATTAAATTCCAAAATCATTCTTTTCAGCATCCTGTCCAGTACTGCTAGCACTGGTTCGATCGTAGAAGTGACGATTACATCATAGGTTTGGTTGACCGGAAGTGCGGAAAATGAATTGCCGCTTTTCCGAAACGCGGGGCGGCGCAACGAATGGCGCCTCAAAAAACAAGGCAAGAGCCAATAGCAGTCCTCCAATGTCGATCACTAGTCTCGCTCCAGATTTTCTCGTCTTGCGGAGGACACGATAGTATGTTGCTCTACTCCAACGACAGGCCATTTGACCTAGCCTCAACCCCCGACGCAAAAAGGTATCATCAATCTCCATGCCGGATCGGGACTCCACAGGGCCGAGAGGTCACCACAGCAGCCGCGCCAGTCTCGCATGCGATCGATGCAAAAAGGACAAACGCAGGTGTGACATCTCACAATTGCAATCCCGTGGATCAAGACAGTCATGTACTGCATGCCGTCACCGAAACGAAGAGTGCAGAGTGCAGTACGGAGAGGATAAGCGCAGCCGGCGCAAGCGGATGAGTAACCAAGAGCTCCAGAGCCGGATTGCCGTCTTGGAGAGCTTGGTCAGGCGGTCCTCCAACGCCAGCGCAGACTCGATACGGGAAGAGAATGAACACGAGCCGTTACCGATGCCAGACGCAGAGAGCCACCAGGGAAGGCAATTCCCGAGCCCAGTGACCTCCGATAGCCCCGTCTCTCAAACCACAGCTGCGTCGAATCCGAGGATGACAGCAAGCACAGATCGGCATCAAGTCGCTTCTCACGACGCACTGAACAACTTCCCCACCGTCCTTGACGAAGTGGCGGCACCCGCAGGGGGATTGCTGGGCTGAGACAGCGGGAACGATGAGTATTTTGGATCCACCAGTCTATTCCCGTATTCCGAGCGTCAGTCCAGCCTCCAGGTCCATGAGAGCGATGCGGATGCTACGAACCGAGAGAAAGAAATCAGCCAAAGGGCTAGAGCTGCCGCTGAGACTTCGCCCGAGCCAGAACCCATTGTTTCTCACTTGCTGGATTTGTTCTGGGCATGGCAGCATTCACATTTACTCGTCATTGACCAAGCAATATTTCTGCGTCATCGCCGCATCTGGGAAGAAGACACTGCCCGCGCTGATCGTAACTTTTACACACCTTGCCTCCTTTATTGCATGTTGGCCCTTGCATCAATGATAAGCCTGGACAAAGGCGTTCAGAGATACTCTGCGGTGCCAGGCGGTATCGCAGGCGAACGCTTCTGCCAAAAGGCAAAACAATTGTTAGAGCTGGAGCTGGAGCGCCCGACCGTCACAACAGTGCAATCCGCACTGATATTGGGATCAAGATACGGTGAAATGGTCGACAACTCATTGGGCTGGACCTACAGCGGTGGGTGACACTTCCCGAAACACAGCATGAAGTAGCTGACGCCGATGACGAAAGGCATCGCTTTCAGGCTAGCTGTCAAGATTGGACTCCATCTGGACTGCTCCCGAGCTCTATCCTCCGGTCAAATGACGGTAGAGATGTTTACATTGACCAAGGATGAAAGTTACAGCCTATATCTCGACGAATGTATATCTGCCCTTACCGAGATGGGGCATTCGTACCCAGTTGCCCACAAAGCCGTGTCTGTGTTGCAAGGCATCATCGAGAAATGGAGTCCAGTACATGAACTCGAGGATGGCGTCAACGGCGCTATACCTTCACAAGGCAGACGCGAGGCAAGCTGCAATCCCGCTGAAGCAGCCATCGAGATTCCCCAGCTACTAGACATGGAGGGATTGTTCGAGCCCCAAGTCAACAGCGGTGACAATAACGTCGGGAGCACAACTGCGTTTTCTTCCGCCGGCATTTTTGACGAGATCATGATGGGTGATACTCGAGATCTCCCAGCGGCCTCAGGAGGTGGAGATGGGACCAGATTGCCGAGCGAGGACGCAGCTCTTTTTGATGCAATATACGGGAGCACATTTGCATTGACCTGGGACGAGTCCCTGTTGGGTGACCTCTCACAATCTGCTGCTGCAAGCCGTTCTGAATAGATGATTAAGTTCCAAAGATCCGGTTATTTAGCTTCTGTGCTACCGATGCGAAGGGATTCGGCTTCTACGAATAGTTTTCTTCTTTAAAACGTGATATCTGAGTTTTGTCAATTGTGCAATTTTCTACGGTCAATGAGAGACGATATATTCTAAATCGAGATGTGCTATTTCTTTTCTTTGTCTTTTTCCAGCCAGCTAGAGTTTATTATTGTATATAGTTATAATTTGACGAACACTGATACAAGTGATTTGTAGGCTACTCGACGTTGTTATAAAAATACCTTGAGGCGTACTAGAAGACTCCGTCAAGCATCGTGGAGGTAGAGAGCCATCTAGAATTGTGGGGGAAATTTCTGTCTCAACACCGACCCGTATTTGTAAAAAAAGACAGGGACGGGGATAAAGACCAGAGCTAAAAGCCCCAGCAATGTATTTCCCCATCCCAACCCAAGCGCTTCGTACAAAGGCGGCCCCGCTAAAGGAAGAAATGCAGCGAATACCGAACGCAGCATCGTTAACGCTGCAAGCGCAGAGGCGGCTTGTGCGGGACCGAAGGCGTCCACGAGGTAGATCTGCGCCGGCATCTAAGTCTTGATGGTCAGGAATGTTTCTCTGAGGGCAAAGGCGCTTCTCACTCACCATGACAAAAAAGCTGCCGAATCCCACGAAGGCGGTTCCAATGATGGGAACGATCCAATGTGACTTTGCATCAGCAGCCCACCCATACCAAAAGAATCCAATTGGCAGGACTGGTGTGAACGCGGCCATCAGGGCTAAGCGGTTCTCGGGCTCAACAAAGCCTTTGGCCACATGCCAACGGAGAAGCTTGTCGCCGGTGAAACTGAAGACAGCTGCAGCAACTAGCATTCCGGACCCCATACCGAGATAGCTAAGACCGGAAACCCCCAAGGAAAAGCCATATTGGTCTTGGAAGACGGAGGAAAAAGTGGTTATGAGTAGAAAAGAAAGCCCGAACGCGAAGGCAACCGCCAGTGATATCAAGAAGACTGTTGGAGAGAACAGGAGCATCGTAAGGGGCCGAATTGATGAGTCGAGCAGCAGTTTCCTGGTACTTGAGCCCTTCTGGTTTCTGATACTGGCTGATACCGCGATTTGCTTAGCTTTTCTTTCCAACAGGACTTTGGAAAAGGTTTCTCGCATGTACACAAGGGTAACCAGCGCAACCGTGCCATGCTATAATCAGTCATTAGATTCTTGTCGAACGGCGCAAAGATGAGGTGTGACTTACAGCCATAGCAAGTACCCAGAATGTCCACCTCCAGCTGATCGATTGCGCGATAAAACCACCCGCGATGGGCCCCAAACTCGGGCCCAATGTGGGCCCTAAAGAAAACATGCCCATTGCTACCCCCCGTCTTTCCTTGGGCATGAGGTCTGCAATTGTCCCTCCTCCAATGGTGAGCGGAGCAGAGCCCGCCACACCAGCCAGAAGCCTGAAAGCGAGGAACATGCCGGTGTCGGTGCTCTTCGCACAGGCGATGGTGAAAGCCAAGAAGACTGCATTGCAGACATGATAAACGGGGAGGCGCCCGAACATCTCAGACATTGGGGCCACGATAACCGGACCACCAACTAAGCCAAGCATGTATATACTCGTCGTGAGGGTACCGACCGTGGTGCTATGGATGTCGAAGTCATGTCTAAGTAGCTTGGACCCAGGGGCAAATATCGTGGCTGATAGGTTCCTGAAAGCATAGCATTTAGAAGTATTCGCCGCTAGCGAGAGTTTGACTTACATTAGAAGCGTAAGGGCACTGACAAGAGCGATATAGCTGTATCTCTTCGAAAGAGACCAGTTCCGTGGATTATCGGGGTCCTGCGGCCCATCCCATCCTGTTTCCTCAACTGTTTCCGGCGGTCTTGTTTCAGGCAGCTTCTCCTCGTCAAATGAGTGCCGGCTTTCCGTTGGTATAGGCGAGCTTTCCGAGAGTGGAATGGTCATTGTCTCGAGCCGCAGGCGAGAGCGAATCTTCGTAAATAGGCAGGGCTTTTGTTGCAACTCACCTGAGGCTGATCTCATGTTAAAGATAGACAGCTGATGCCCCAGAGAAGCCGTTGCGTTAAGGCATGAATTAAAATTTAGGCATACGGTGTCATTGTTTACAAATCAGTTACCTTCAACCCGATAAACACCGTGTTCTATGATTGCGGAGATAAGGCGGGTAGCTTCCGCTGTGACACGGATGCGTGGTGCTTGCCGATCCAGCGTCGGCACTATTCGCAGGCGCGTCCGAGAAAGCCCGAAGGCCGACGCGTTTTATGTTCTCAAAAACCCCGATCCATCCTCGAAGTATTACGTATATGATCTGCATTCATTTTTCTGTTCGATATGGGCGACTGCTGTCTCAAAGGTTTCCGGTGGAACGATGAGCCAAAGGGCCGAGATGCCAAACTTGGGGGACGTGACTGCTATGTCACGGGGTCAAACCGGAATGTGGCCATCATGATTATCCACGATCTTTATGGATGGACGTTCCGAAACACACGAATCCTGGCAGACCATTACGCTCAGGAGGTTGATGCCACCGTCTACATCCCCGACTTGTAAGTCGACTCCAAGTCATTTGCTAAAACTGGCTGACTGTACAGCTTCGGGGGTGAAATCATCCCCTCTGAGATCATTTCAGATAAAAGTCGGTGGGGTGAGATCGATCTTCCATCCTTCTCAGCTCGGAACTCCAAGACTATACGGGAACCGGAGATCTTTGAGTGTGCGAAGGCCCTACGATCTCAGTACCACCGTGTTGGAGCAATTGGATTCTGTTTCGGCGGCTGGGCTGTCTTTCGCCTTGGAGCAAAGGGCAACCAGCTCGTTGACTGCATTTCCACCGCTCATCCAACTCACCTTGAAAAGCATGAGATTGAACGCGTCGGCGTCCCAGTCCAGATCCTGGCCCCTGAAATCGACATCATGTTCACAGAAGAACTGAAGGCCTTCAGCAACCAGGTCATTCCCACCTTGGGCGTTGCCTACAATTACCAGTACTTCCCTGGCCTCGAGCACGGCTTTGCCATCCGAGGCGATCCCGCAAACCCCGCTGAGATGAAGGGCTTGGATCGGGCAAAGAATGCGGCAGTGCTGTGGTTTCGGCAGTGGCTTCATGACCACTGCATACATCTACACATGTCAGATTTTGTAGATAGGTGTCAATCATCAGTTTTCTAAAGCGAACTATACAAAGGCGTCGCAGCATCAAAATTGAGTGGCAAAGTGTCCAGTTGGGAGAAGTACGGGTTCAAAAACCAGTACGTACTCTCCGCAGAATCATATGCCAAATGTCCGCCGGCAGTTCCCTCCCAAGAAACTGGTTCCTCGAGAGTGCAATCAATCTCCTGTTGTACTCGACCCGCGAGCGGTGGAATACCACATAATTGTCCCAGTGGATCGTCATGCGAGTCATCCCTTGGTTGAGTTGCCTTCTCCGGCCTCTGAGTAATCTGCGAGTAGGAAGGGCCTTCATTTGCATGGGCCGGTAGGACCTCTTTGCCTCGATACCGATGGCTTGATTTCTGCCCGCTGTCGACAGGTTTGCAGGCTGACCGCTCTCTGGCTTGAGCATGGCCCCCTGGGAGCATCCGGGTTGCGCTTTCTCGAAGCAGACGGTAGGACTTTCTGGCGATCAGACTGAGCTCTGTATATCGCGAAAGACATTGCAAAGACAGGTCCCAGCTAATCGACAGGGACTTATCCGTGACGCTGCTGTTACTAAACGCACACAAGCGAGCCATCAGAAGCGTGCTCGCGCAACTGTGTACATCTGTAGTAAACGGTCAGTATAATCCTCACTGTGCTGGCAACGTTGGCACTTACAGCTCACGTCGTACCACCAAGCCAACAGGCTCTTCGACCGTATCTCAGAGTCAAGAAACTTGATTAAGCTTTGAGTAGTAACGACACATTGCACCGCGGTGCTACTGATCAGCACATCATCAAGCCTTGCCTCAAGCGGCCATTGGTGAGGTTTTGCTGAGTCCCGTCTGTGATTTTCAAAAAGGAGTTCCAGAGCAGGACGTAGAATAAGAAGACGGATATGCAGAAATCTACAACCCATTAGCTTTGCTCTAAGCACTCAGAGAATACTTATACCTTATGTAAAGCCTCTTTGCTTGTACCAGGAGGTCTACAGTCGGAATTGAAAGCCCGTCCACAGCCGTCACACGCACTTGAGAGCATTCTGTAGAGTCTGGGTGGTACTGCAGATAGTCGGGCAATGACCCTCGCCATTCCATAATCGTCGCGTCAAGTTCCAAGATGGATTGAACCTTTGTCGAAGTCTTTGATGGTATTTCTCCTTTGCTGCCTCCAACGAGTTTTGAACCTTTCGGCTCGTCTTGGTTTAACACTCGTCCAAGGATGTTGTAAAGTTTGATCGTTTGGATGTACGACTCCAACAAGCTGGGATGGCCTTTTGGTTGACCGTTCCATTTTCCCTCCTCACTACTCAAATGACTATCATCAATCGCATCAGGTAGTCTGCTCTTTGTGTCACTTGTAGTGATGATCGAGGGACAACCAAAAGACATGGCTACTTCCCTGTCGAGCCGAGTCAGAATTTGATGCCAAAACAACGTGGGATAGCTGGTTAGATCCTCAGCCGTCGTCTGCCGGGGGAGCATTTCGAATGCTGGCAAGGACTCAGACGCAAAGCCGGATTGGAAAAAAACACATACCTTTCCAACACAATGCATCCGTGCCACACACGGCTCCTCATTTCGCAATCCAACTGCGTCGGACATGGTGCAAAAAAGTCCCTTCTCCGAGGGTCGCTTATACCAAGCTCCAAGCCAATGTTCTTAGCAATGCGTATCGTTAAGCAAGTGATATTCCAGCATCTCGAGAATCTTTCAGTGCTTTGTAGGTAGAAGCCCATAAGAAGCCCCAGCTGGATCAGTTCAATTCCGACCTCATTATCAGGAACGTTCAGCAAGTTGACTTGTTCAGCCAGACGGAAAAAGCTCTCAGCTCGACGGGCGTTCTCCGAGGGTGATTCGGGGTCGATAGTGAGCGTGGCCACGGCGAAGACAGCGTGCAACATGGCTGGGAAAAGCTTGCCTTTGCTCTTCTGCCGGCAAAGGCCCAAGCAAGGTATGGCGTGATCTCCCGTAACACTGGAATCCAGCGCCCACAGCCGCTCGTACTGCCGTCGGAATGTGGGTTGATGGAGAAAGGGGTACATGCGATGGAATTTGAAGAAGTAGGCCTCCACTAACGCATCTGAGACTCTGCGTAAAGGTAGAGACCAATTTGTTGAACCTAACGACACGTCGCAGGTGCAACGTGTTTTGCCACCTGGCGCTGATTGTGCAGGGCTAATAATGGTAGCTTCGGCAGAGTGGCCATGCCCGTCCATAAGCGGCTCCATCATCCTCTCAAAGCTGCGTGGCTCGATATAGGGCAATAGGGATGCATCTTTTCTTTTGTTGCATGGAAGAGCACCGGGATCCGGGCGGTCTTGCCATGGCACAGGGGCTGGAGTGGGCGGCGCCCGCGCGGACGCCTCCGGATGTGGACCGGGAGACTTGTCCACTTCCGGGTTGGGAACGGCTACCAAGTCCGGGGATGACGCCCAAATGGACGGAGAAGCTCTGTTCGTACGCGTCGGCACTTCCGCCGCCTCCAGCTCCTGTAGACGATCCCTCAGGGACTGTATGGTGCTAGTGATGATTCAGCAAGCTTCACTGCGGCCGTGATAGCGTTCTTACCTGGTGTGCCACGCTCTGGCCTCGACGTCTGCAGCATAGATGCACTCCGACATGCGTCTGGCACAGCCGCCGCAGGCGGGGACTGCGCCATCACACCGCCTCTTGCGCATGCGACATTCCTCACAAGCTACGGCTGCACGCTTGCGCACTGCCTTCTTCCGTGAGTGTTGCAAACTTTCGCCATCGTCGCTTCGCACTCTCTTGGCGGATGGTTGCGGGGGAGCGGACATGGCGGATCGGCCTGTAGATGCGGATGCGAAAGCAGTGGTGCATCCGCAAAAATAGGCTCGAACAATGCAGCCGCTTCGTTGCGGTGACCCGGCAGCGGAAATCCCGCCGTGTGTAGTCCGCCTTATCTCCACCCCCGCCATAACTACGGGGCAAAGACCTATATATATTCGGACATTGTAGTGGCGATCGTCCGGTGCATACGAGCCGCGCCATGCTAAAGCCGAACTCCGTGATGCGGCAGCTTGTCCGAAGTTCGAGCGTCTCCACAACGATTCCACCACGAGTAAGACGATCATTGGCGTGTCAATCCAGCAGCGGAGAACATGTTCTTGTCCGATTCGATGCTTACTCTGCAAACCAAAGTGATTATAAACTGTCAACAAGTCAAAGTAAAAATCGATAACGCGGGGGATCCCTGGCGTAGATCTGCCAATTTAGAATTACAGAGTTATAGTCTTAATTTTATGCTTACGTGTTGTACGATAGAAGATCTGACAGTTTCGAAGACCACCACCCCTTTTCCTGAAAGCCTCCGGGGCCGAGATCATGATTCGCACTAGTGCAACAGAGCTATGGTAGGCCAGGTACGGCCATCAGGCCCCGTCCCGCACACCGTAAGATAGGTATGCTTTACATCCGCAAGCCATCCGCAGAGCCTCGCGGCCCGAAGTCCGCCCGCCGAGCACTTCTTTTACTACAACACATAGCTTGCTTTGGCTATCTGCGTGTATTAAACCATAGTTCAACATCTTGTTTATCCTATCAAGCTCCTCGTTTCCATCTCAAAACCTCAAATCTTCCTACTCGACGTCAAATTATGGTCCCCGAGATCGCAATCGTTGGCGGTGGTCCATCAGGACTTGCACTGGCTGCCATTCTCGAACGCAAAGGCCTCGGCAACTACATCGTTTATGAACGTGGCAGCGAGCACGTTCCTCCCCGCGGGGGCTGCCTCGATCTCCACCCGGGCAGTGGACAGCGGGCTATGAGAGAAGCTGGCGTTTACGAAGAGTTCAAGCGCTTGTCTCGAGACGGGCCTGCCACCCTTCATCTGGTCTATGATTCCGACGGCAACCAAGTGACGTCGTGGGGAGAAGGCCGCGACGCGCCCGAAATCGATCGGTTCAAGCTGCGGCAGGCGCTGCTTACCGCAATCCCAAAGGAAAAAGTTGTCTGGGACAGGGCTGTTGAAAGCGCAGAGAGGGATGCAGATGGTCAGGTCGTCTTGAACTTTGCCGACGGGAGCACGGCATCAGGGTTCAAGCTGGTCGTTGGAGCGGACGGAGTCAACAGCGGGATTCGGCACCTGGTGAGGATTTTCCTTCCCCCATCAATGGCTAATTAACAACCTTGCAGGTACATCCGGTGAAGCCCATTTTCACCCGCCATGTCTACCTTTCCGGAAAAATTAACCCGACCAATCCATTCTACGCGAAGATGCAATCCATGGCCAAAGAGGGCTCTATGATTGTCATGGGTAGGCGCAAAAACGTGTTCAACCAAATGCAAGGCGACGGTCATTACAGGATTGATATTGGATTTGAGGACGACGAAGACTTCACCGACAAGCTTGTTGACTTCAGGGATGCGCAGGCCGTCAAGAACTTTCTTCTCCAGGACGATCAATTCGGCAACTTTATTCCGGACTTCAGGGAGATCATTGAAAACGCCGAGGGTCCCTTCTGGCCGTGGTTCTTGTACTACTTCCCACCTGAGTCGTTGAACTGGGAAACCGCCCCAGGTGTTGCTTTAATTGGCGACGCAGCCCACGTCACCACTCCCTTCGTCGGGGACGGAGCGAACTGCGCACTGCGCGATTCAGTCTACCTCGGACTCAGCTTGCAAAAGCACGGTATAACCACCGAGGCCGTTACCGAGTACGAGAAAGAGATGTTCCCGTACGCGATTGATGTCATCACAAGGAGCAGGAAGAGCGAATCGCTTTTCTACGCCGAAGACGCCCCTAAGGGCTTCGTGGAGGTGATGAAAACTGGCACGCTGGTTGGTGTGGCAGATGATACTCCTTGAGCTCTGACGGACATTATAGAGGTGCTGGTGCAGGAACATAGATGGAGAACGAGATGTGCTCCTTGTCGTCACTGTAGGAATCTTGCTACTTTAGAAAGCCAAATTCACCATTGGAAAACCTCTTTACCTGTGATTTAAATGGGAAAAAAGCTCATACCTCCATTGAATTCTCTGCAAGCGGCGAGTCTTCGATCCCGGCTACCTCGATGCACTGCACCGCGACAATGTTCAGTTGGTGCAGGGCAAACTATCGCACGTCGACGAGAAGGGCATTGTTCTACAGGATGGCAGTCGCCAGGACTTCGATGTCATCATCTTCGCCACCGGATACTCAACCCAAAACTTCCTTGCCCCAATGGAAATCTTCGGCGAGGGAGGCAAGTCTCTCAACGACCATTGGAAGGAGACGATGGGCTGTCAGGAATACAACAGCATCGCCGTGTCCGGATTCCCCAACCTCGCGATTCTGCTCGGACCGAACGGCGCGCCGGCGCACAATTCTTCAATCTTCAACATCGAAGTGCAAACGGAATATGTCATCAAGACTTACTTCGAGACCATCCTGAGCGGGCGTGCAAAGTGCATTGGGGTGAAGAGGTCCGCTGAGGACTACGACTGCAACACTGTGCAGCTCGGCCTCAAGAACAGCGTCTGGACGGCCGGATGCACCAACTGGACGATCAATGAGGATGGAAGAAATTGCACCAGCTATCCCGACTACGTCAGGAATTACTGGTGGAAGCTGCTTTCACCCAACTTTGGCGACTACATTCTCAAGGTAAGCAAACATGCTGTATAGAAGAAGGCTGGTGACTAACCATTAGCATAGGGTGGCGAGAAGCGTTGGTATCTGCGCTATGCTCAGATCAAAGCGGGGGAGTATGCCGAGTATTCTGGGCTGGCATTTGTCACAATCGCTAGTGCTACAGCTTGCCTGGCTGGTGGTTTTCACATGCTGCGTTCTTACCCGCCTGTTCTGTTTCAAGACTTGCTGTGCGGGAGATGGTAGCGAAGCATACTTACAAGCGCACATTGTCAGGAAGATTTTTCTTTCCTTTTTCTTGTTCTTTCATTCCAACGCCACAGGTAGCACCAGAATGAACAGAATTATAAATGCATACTTGATGTCTTACTGGTAAAACAGAAAAGGAAGTAATCGGGATTTTTAATCTGAACTATCTTACTTTTCATCATGGGTTACGGGAAGACAAACAATTCTTGGGTTCTTTGCATTTTGGCTCGCCAAATAACAAAAGGCCTGTTTCACCATTTTGTGTTATTGCCAGGCAACGATGATCTCCTGAGTTAGTGTGCATGGCCCTCGTGTTAGAGTAATGTGGAGTCAATCTGAAGAAGTTAACGAGCAGTGGTCCACCACCTTTGCGAAGACGATGCAGCAGCGACAAAGTAGGAACAATACCACGGCTGGCATAACTGAAGTGATTTGCCAACTAAGTCACCAAATTTGGGAATTGATCATGACATTCGCTCGCCTGGTTTCTATGTGGTCCTCATGTGCTGGAATCCGGCCCAGTCCAGACATTGACGACGTCTTCAAGTGCTAAAGCTGACCCTCCTTGAGATCTAGATGACAGGGCGAGTTCAATGAGATTGAGGGCCTGGCTACCCAGCAATACAGGCATCTTGAGCTTCTGCGCCTCATCCACTGCCTGATGTAGCTCATCACGAATCGTCTGAAGTAGGCCATGTTTGCTTCCAATTCGCTCTCCCTGTGCATCATCCCTCCGAAGTACATCCACAATCTCTTGGCCAACGGTTGAAAGCATTTTACTGCCACCAGCCGCATTGATGCAAAGTTCAAAGACTTGATCGAGGTCCAAACCGACATGATGTGCAAATGCCAGCGCCTCTGCAGCAGCACACAGGTGGATTCCCCGAAGCAGATTGACCACAAGTGCCAGCTTTGCGTCTTCATGCCGAACCAAGTCCACCGTAGACCCGACTTTGCCCTTTCTCTCATTGTAGAGGCGGATGAGGCTGCTATCGTCATCAGCCCCAAATCCCCGACCGAGCCCCCAGAAATACACCTGCTCAGCGACTGACGTCATTGGCAAAGGGAATCCAGCACGCCGGCCCTCGGAAGTGATGATGCTGGTGTCTTTGAGGATGATGTCCAAAGCGCTGGCGAGAGGTTCGAAGTGTTTGTCAAGCATTCGGGGCAGTCGATCCTCGAACATCCAGCTCCACGCGCCGGACCGAATGACGGCGTCTCCCGTCTTGGAAGGGTCGAGGCCCAAAAGATCCGCAAAGCCCATGGCCTCGCTGGCAGAGAGGATCTGGATTGCCGCCAGAACCTGGTGGCACATCTTCATGTTGCTGCCGGCCCCGATGCCACCCTTGACGATGTAGAGCTTTGCTGGGTCCGACATGGCCTGGAGAAGGTGACGGCCTTTCTCGATGCTCGCATCCAATGCACCGGCCATGATCGAGAGAGTACCGTGGGCTGCCCTTGCCGCACCTCCCGAAACGGGGCAGTCAATCAGAGCGATGTCTCCACGCCCCCTATCCCTGAGCTCTTGTTGAAGGCCGTTTACGTAGCAACAAGGCACGGTGGAGCAAAGCAGCAAGACTGCCTCTCTCGGAATCGAGTCGATGGTGCAGGCCGTGCCTTCGAACAAGACAGACTGTGCTTGCTGCGCAGTTGCAACCATACAGACGCAGTAGGGCTTTCCAGCCACTGCTTCAGCTGGCGTAGCTGCAACGAGGCCACCTGCCTGTCTGAACCGTTCGCGAATTGGCTCATAAATGTCGAATCCTGTGACCGAAAACCCTTTCCGGACGAGATTGGTCGCCATTCCAAATCCCATGGCCTCGAGGCCAATGAAGGCGACAGCGGGTTGGTTGTCTGTCATCTCGATTGGATTCACGCCAGGAAAGAGATTGTAAATGAACAAGAGGACGGGGTATTGATAATTATGCTGGAAGAAAAGGTGCGGTTGGGGTAATCTGACCTTTACGCGAGCAATGAACTGTTGATGTCAATAACACGTTGGAGGTAAAGCCTTCGAGGTTGATGTAGGTGGCGCCAATGCGGAAAATAATTCACTTCATTGCGGAAAAAGCGGCTCCACGCAAACCAACCCGGAATGCGGTGTCGTTGTTCCGATCGTTTCCTTCCGCAAAGCTGACGGAACTTCCGATGGATACACCAAGGAGTGACAATGATGATTGCTGCATAGTGGGTTTGCACGAATCTTAGCCTCAATATCGTACATTTCTTTTGCAGACACGCAATAACCTATCGATATCTGTGTGTCTTCTCGCTGGCCAATTTCTCCGCTTCCACGGACTCCACAGACGAGCTTTTCATCCGAAACCAGAATTTCTGCATCACTATGAGCCGACCACCACTTTCGCAGAATCGTACCATGTCGATCCTCAACGCAGCTCACAGCGGAGGATATGCCGTTCCAGCCTTGTGTTGCTACAACATGGAGGCTATCGTGGCTACTGTCCGGGCCGCTGAGGCAGTCTCCTCGCCGGTAATCGTCCAGTTGTTCCCGTGGGCCATCGACTACGCAGGAAGCGCGCTGGTACGAGCAGCTGCAGAGCTGTGCCACAGCGCATCCATCCCTGCAGCGCTTCACCTAGATCATGCCCAGACACCGGAGCTGGTCCGCCGCGCAGCTGACATCCAAGATGGCTTCGACAGCATCATGTGCGACATGAGCCACTACGAGAAGGACGAGAACTTGACCCTGACGCGCGAACTAGTCGACTACTGCCACGAGCGGGGGATCGCGACGGAGGCTGAGCCGGGGCGTATCGAGGGAGGCGAAGATGGCGTTGCTGAGACCATCGATCTCGAGGGAGTGCTCACAACTCCGGTGCAGGCAGAAGAGTTTGTCGCTACCGGCATCGAGATGCTGGCTCCAGCCTTTAGAAACGTGCACGGCGAGTACGGAGCTCGGGGCATCCGACTGGAATACGACCTGCTTGCGGCAGTCTACGCCACCGTGGGCCGCCGCGTGCGGCTGGTCTTACACGGCGCGGACCCTTTCACGGAAGAAATCTACGATCGCTGCATCAAAGCTGGGATCACCAAAATCAACATCAACAAGGGGATCAATAGCCACTATGTTTCCGCTGATGAACAGTCGCGTTCCGGCTCAATCACCTCGATTATCGAGGCTGGCACAATGAACATGCAGAAGGCTGTCGAAAGGTATATGGATATTTTTGGCAGTGCTGGAAAGGCTTCAAGTTAAAACGGAACACCCAACGACTGAACAATTGTTAGGCTCGAAGTATGGTGTAGTTGGCAACTCGCAAGGCTGGGCTTCGAGCAATTGGCGACATTGTTAGAAATACAGCACGAATTTCTGGCCCCATCTATTGCGAGACATGATCAAAGACGACCCCGCACACCGCATGGTGAAGCCACCAATGAGAAAGCTTGGCGGCTTGCTGAGTTACACACGGTCGCCGTACCGACCGTCAGCAAGCTGACCTAAATGACAGTCTCTTCCGCCCGGCTTACTTTTCTGAGTTCCGCCTCATTCCTCTTCTCTTCACTCGCTGCTCGATCATGGCCCAGCCCGAAGTGTCCCAGGAGGCGCCTATACTTGAAAGGATCTGGTGTCACTCGGATCCTCGCACTCTCGCCTGCTATGTTTGTGGGTTACAGATCCACCCCCAGCCCTTGGTCAGAACATTCTGTGTCCATGATGCGGCCCTTTTCGACTCCCCAAACTCGACAAAACGGATCTCAGCTCTCGGACGGACCATTCTGATCTACAACCGCCATTTAGAGTGCGCACATGACGTCAAGTACGTGGCTGTCTCACACGTCTGGAACAAGACCATCTCAAAAGTGCAGAACAAGGAAGGAGACGGGAGCGACATCAAACAGGCACGTGAGCTGGCTTTCAAGTTGCCCGTGAGAGTCTGGGATGGGCTTCCTGATGACTTGAGATCTGGACGAGAGTTGTGGCACGACTACCTGAGTGTCCCTCAGTGGCAGGAGGACGTGAAACGGCCGATACTCGATCATGTTGCATCCATCTTCAGTCAGGCGGCCTTTACCCTTGTCCACCTGGAAGACGTTTCGCAGCAATACATTCAACAAATGCGGTCTGGAAGCACTGTGCAGGCTCGCGCTAAAGGCGTGGCCCGCATATGCAATGCCGCGTGGATCAGCCGTGTCTGGACCGCGATGGAGTATGTCCGTAGCACACGCACGAGCGTTATGCTGGAAGACTGCAGGCTCGTCGAAGGCGTGCATGACGTTTTCCTCGGCGAACTGCATAGTTCATGGGACGCAATCGTTCGAGAGCAAAGAGACGTCCACCAAGCAGAAAGGCTCGCGCAAGACTACGGCATGGTTCCATGGCAGCTGGGGCCACTCGGCCTGATCAGGAACCGCAAACTGACTGTTTTCGCCGAAGCGTTCTGCATGCTTGCGAAGCGGGGCTGTCGCAGCAACAGGGATTTCTTTCACGCGCTCGGCGGCATCCTCAACCCACAGTGGGAGACGCCACCGGACTTTGACATGTACGGCGACTCCTGTGTGGCCTTTGCACGGGAGTGTCTGCGCAATGGCGACTACACGCCGGTCTTGATGTCGCCTTTGCAAGCGGACGACCACCCTGGAGGCATAGGCATGGGTTACCACGATGTGGGAATTTGGGGTCTTGGCTTCTTGGAACATTCGCCCGCTGACAGGCTATTTCTCTCCCATGCGCAGAATCCAGTGCTCAAGGTTGAAAGGATCGGACACGTTCGCTTCATCAAGAGGTTCGACTCTGGCAGACTTCACCCCGAGGCGGAATTCTCGCACGTTGCACAAGTGGCTCTTGATTTCACAGGCCCTGACGTCGATGATTTCGTCGCCACAGTCGGCACGAGGCTGTACGGTCAGAGTACCATGCAGATCCTTGAGCGTTTGTTAGAAATGGATCAGCGATCTTTCCTACAGCGGACGTTGATGGAACGCTTCAACTTCCAAGGCGCTCAAGAGCTCTGGCAGGCAAAGGAGATTGCTCAAGTACTGGGGCTGTCGACGACAGACCTCAGAAGCTGTGGCGGTTTGCCCCCGGTGCGTTTCATGAGGGCGCATGGTGGGACTATGCATCTCGGACGGCACGGAGCACTTGTAGGCATTACTTGCCCGTCTTGTCTTGGAAGCTTCCTTTTCAGAGCCGCATTGTACGTGCCTCGTTCCGAAGCCCTTGGAGCTGTCGCATATCGAATTCCTAGTCTGAAGTTCAGGTTAACGATGAATGACGGCATTGCGATTCTCGTGAAGAAGGGCAAGGTTGTTGGGCGCATGGTGTGGGCTGTTCGAGCGTGTCCATGTCGCTCAGAAGAGGAGGTGGAAATCCAACTAAATCCATTTCCAGAGCGGAGGATACACAAGCATCGACCCAATACTTAGTCGGATCAAGAATACTAGATAGATCAAACAATTTGTCGTCCATTGCAAATATTTTGCTTCATTCAGATGCAAACGTTTGGCAACTAATTACACAAATCGGCCGGACGGTAAGTCCCCAGTACTTTCCAGCATTAACAAGTGCGTGTTTGTGATGACATCACCCTGGCGCAGGTGGAAACAATAGAGTCAGCGGAAGATCGGCAACGTTATTTCCGGAGAGCATTTGGGGAAATAGGTGGGGCGGAAAACAAACGTCAAAGATGCCGCAGGACCCTTGCGTTTACCGGCTATCTCATTCTCGTTGGACCGCGGTCGGAAAATCCCAAATAAATTATCACCGAGCTATGCGGCTTGTAGTTACTCAGTACGGAAACCCGTTCTGTCGTCGGGGAGGTCTGACAGAGATGGTACTGTACGGTCTTCCTCCGGGTTCGATTAGCTGAAGTCACCAATATTCGAAGCTCTTGTGTCAGCGGAAAAGCGGCAATTGGGGTACTGCTTTCACGATCAATTTATATGGAGCTAGTCCTTGATGCAACACTTATTCTGCGATTCCGACCCAGCATCGTTTTGATATCTACTTTTGCCACATCTCAGTCATTTTCTGCTCTCAAGATGGCTTCTCCCAAGACTGTTAAGGCGATTCGATACTACGGCAACAAAGACCTCCGGTACGAAGATGTTCCAGTTGTGAACGAACTGAAAGAAGGGGAAATCCGTCTGAGACCGGCATGGTGTGGAATTTGCGGCACCGACGTCCACGAATACAACCACGGCCCGTTTTTGTCTTACGGCGAGGAGTCTCCCCATCCATTGACTGGTCATTCCCGTCCCATCATCTTCGGCCACGAGTTCGCCGGCGTCATCACCGAAGTTCACCAATCCGTTACCTCGCACAAGATTGGCGATGCCGTCGCCGTGGAAGGCTTGCTGACGGACGAGACTTGCGAGCAATGCGTTCGGAAAAGGCGGAACGCCTGCGACCAGACAGCATTCCTCGGACTGTCAACAAGCCCGGGCGGGCTGTGCGAAGAGATTGTGATTCCGCCGTTCATCTGCCATATCCTGCCGCCACATGTGGGCCTTGATGCCGGCGCTCTTGTTGAGCCACTTTCCGTTGCATGGCATGGTGTGACGCAGTCTGGCATTCAGCAAGGTGATTCTGCCATTGTGTTTGGGGCTGGTCCAATCGGGCTCGCCATCATCCTATGTCTACGAGCCCGTGGAATCACCAAGATTCTGGCTTCCGAACCATCTCAGGCTAGACAAGCACAAGCCACCAGAATTGGCGCGACACATTGTTTCAATCCGTTGACCGAGGATGTGGTGAAGGGTGCGAAGGAGCACTGTGACGGGTACCTGTCTCCTGCAGTCTGACACGAGAGATCTTACTGATTTTGGGTTTCACTTCCAGGCTCGGCCCTCATTACGCCTTCGATGCTTCCGGAGTTCAGGCAACCTTGACCACTGGTCTCAAAGCCGTTCGCAAATACGGTGTTTTCTACAATATTGCGGTGTGGGTGAAAGAGGTAAGCTCAGATATGCGAGACTGAACAGGATCCACGCTGACGGGAAAATAGGCCACCATCGACATTAATGAGTTGTTGTACAACGGAAAGACTCTTAAAGCAGACCTCTCTTTCACCCCGCAAGACTATCACGGAGTGATCAATGCTCTTGCAGAGGGTAAGATCACCAAGAGGGAGATCGAGAGCTTGATCACGGCGCGTATTGAGATGGAGGAATTGGAGGAGAAGGGGATCAAAGAGTTGATGCACAACAAGGACAGACACATCAAAATCCTCGTTAGGGTGGACAAAACACAGCCGATGATGGTTGAAGAGCCACTTCCTCCTCCATCCACCATCAAGATATAGCCGTTTCTCTCAATTCCGGCAAGATTAAGTAGTTACGATACTGAATGGGCAATTTTACGGTTCTCTTGACTACTTTGATTCAAACCACACTTCAATTCGAGTACGTTGCTCAAAGAGCAATCTCCGGCTCCCGAGACTTGTATCTCAGCCTCACAGTCGGATCGGGCATGACAATATCCGCCTGAGTGATAGTCTCCGGCCGCCCCTCGGCATCCGCATACTCCCAGTCATACTTCATGAGCATATGGCACAGCGCAATCTTCAGCTCATTGCTGGCAAAGAACCTGCCCGGACAAGCATGCTCACCATGCCCAAACCCATGCATCTCCGCCGTCGTCTGCACGAACTGAAACTTGGTCTCGCTGCCCGGCTCCTGACGCGCGCGATACCAGCGCCGCCCATCGTAAGCATCCGGGTTGGGATACAGCTCCGGATCCCGCAAGATGCGCGGCGGGACGACGAGCATGGCGCCCTTGGCGATGACGAGGCCATTCGACAGCCGCACCTCCTCGGTCGCCTTGCGCCGCATCGAGTAGGCGTCGGGCGGGTTCAGGCGCTGGCTCTCCTTGAGGACCGAGTCCATCAGCCGCAAATTCGAGAGACTCGTCTTCTTCCAGCCGTCGGCGCCGATGACGGCGATTATTTCCTGGCGCAGCTCGTCGACGAGGTCGGGGTGCGCGATGAGGTCGAACAGGGCGTTGGTCAGCGCCATCGACGTCGTGTGGATGGCGGCGAGCGTGACGGCGAGCTGCGCGAAGACGGGGTTGTATTCGCCGCCGGCCATCTTCTTCTGTTTGGCCACGTCGGCGAACCACTTCAGCGAGTTGGACTCGACGTTGTCCGGGCCCAGCGCGTTCTGCCGCGCGATTTCGTTCTCGATTATCTTGGTTGCCTTTTTCTCGAGCGCGTTCAGGACTTTGATCTCGGGAACGAGGCCCAGGTAGTACATGATCGGCTGGAGGAACTTGGGATACTTGCGCAGGCATTGGATGGCCAGGAAGATTGTGCCGGTGTAGTCGCTGGAAACGCGGATCCATTCCGGGTCACGGCAGAGCTTGTCTCCGAGGAAGACGCGTGCGGAGAGTTGTGATACAAAATCGACAGCTATGGGGTAGAATGGCTTCGTGACCACCCATTCTGAGCAACACAATGTTAGGTAATGGGACTGATTCACGAGTGTAGGTGCGCTAGCTCACCTTTGCTTGGAGGCAATAGGTTTCCCAATGCGAAGTCCGTCTCGTCCGAAAGGCCCTGGGTAACCTTGCCTATCGCGAATATTAGCATAAGCTCGAATACAGTATAATGAAAGCACACACCAAGCGACTGGGTCAATTTGGTCCTGATGGCATCTGTGACGAGGTTGTGTCTCATGGGCAAGTAAGACGGGGCAAAGCTACGATAATGAGCGAGATTCTCCTATTAACCAATGACGTGTCAGCAAAGACAGAAGCTTCCTCGGTTGCACATAGTACACGTCTCGATCGAACTTACGTTCCTTATAACTTCAAGGAAAGATAGCCTTTTGTCGTTGCGAATCTCATTGATGTACTTTGTCGGCATCAATATCTTAAGGCCGCCGTCTGTCCAAACTTGACAGACATCATTGACCTGTTTCATTGCAGTGTCAAGAAATTTGACAGACTGTTCGCGGAAATTTTGCCTTGATTCTTCAACACCGCCTTTACCGATAACAAGGGGGATGTTTGGATGGACCTTAGTTGATGAGAGGAAGGAGTAGCCGGCATACGCGAGAATGAACAAGAGGACCGTGCCGATGATGTTTGGGAGTTGGGACGTGTCCCCGTGTGGAAGACTTTCCTCCATCGGATTTTCCATGGCAGATAGATATCTCGGAAGAGATTTAAAGTATGTGGAATAAGAAGGAACTCCGTATAGCAAGAATAGAGCTTATATAAAGTTTCTCCTCTTTCCTTCGTAGTATTTCAGAGGAAGAACAAGATCTTTAAGAAGAATAGGAGATAGGAGGAAACGATGTATATATTCCCATGATATTCACCTTTCGTCTTAACTTTACTTCCGCTAGCCGATCGGCTTCGGCAGGAGAGACTTCCGTTAAGTAAGTCACGCTCGTATGTAGGTATATACCGAGAGACTTCTGTCGAGTAGGTCAAGAATGTATGTAGGTATATACCGAGAGTATCGGATGCGCCCTTCCCGCGAATTCCGACAGCATGGGAACGTTGCTTAGAGCGACGTAGAATACGGGGATCTCCCAGTCCCCACCGTAGTGTTACAGCACGCCCACAGCAGACAGGCGCTGAAGATCGCGCTGCCGCGGGTCACGTGTCGGACATTCGGCGGTCAGGGACACCTCGTGGCATGGCGATACCCCCAAAGCTGCTCCACGGTAAAGAAACCCTGCCAAATCATTCTGACGCGCTATGCGTCCGAATCACACTAGCCCTGTCAAGCCCCATCTTCCAAAGACGGAGGCGGGGCGCTGATCTATAACAGCAACCAATAGCGTCACGGCTTTGCCGACTGCTGTGCCGCAAAGTCGGGGTAGGTAAGACAATGGAAAATTTTTCCATGGCAAGACGTGTTTCTGTGTCGCAACCTACGATTTCTTTTCACTGGAGTTTCAGCCAATTGCTAAAATGTCAGAAACTATCCTCACTCGAGAGGACGCGCAGGAATTGATAGCGAGGATCAGAAATGACAATGGCGGCGTCTCCCCAGAAGACGAAGCTGGGCTGAAGAAACACTATCCGGCAGCCTGGGAAGTATTGCGAAGTGTCCGACGAAAGCTCGGCTCAGATACCAAAACGTGAGCAAGCGGTCATAGATCTCCAACCACGAAGCGCTAACCTAATTGGACAGGCTCGAAACAGACCTCTACTCCAAAGATACCCGGTTCCTGTACGAGCTCATTCAGAATGCGGATGACAATCAATACACGAAGGCCAGAGCAAACTCTCATGATCCATTCATCTCCTTCAGCCTCTACCCCGACCGACTTGTAATCGACTCCAACGAGGACGGTTTCACCGCCGAAAATGTCAAGGCCATTTGCAGCATTGGACAAAGTACCAAGACGGTGGCACAAGGATACATCGGTGAAAAGGGGATCGGCTTCAAGTCCGTGTTCAAAGTTGCACAGCGAGTACATGTCCAATCAGGCCCTTTTTCGTTTTCGTTCAACAACATCCCCGGCTCAGACGACGACGGTCTTGGCATGGTAACTCCCTTGGCTGAACCTTACGAGGACCTGCCCGAGACCGTTGGCACGCGGATGACTTTGGGATTGCTGAGAAGTCTGGACTTCTGCGAACGCGCTGTAGAATTGGGCAAAATCCCTGACACTTTGCCTCTTTTTCTGAGAAAGCTGCGCCTCATCGAGGTTAACATTTATCCCGAGACAGGAGATGCAAGGATGGTCAGATGTTCATGTCATCGAGATCAAAGCCGAGGCGTAGAGACAGCCGAGAAGCAATCGAGGTCAAACGATGGAGAGTGGATTTTCAAGAAGAGAAACTTCCGTGTTGCCAGGCGTACCATCCAGGACCTTCCCTATGACGCCACAAGAAAGCATACGAACCAGGCAGATGTTGTATTGGCATTTCCCGTGAGCGAGATAAACGATGATGTGGTTATGCAGAAACAGCATGTCTTTGCATACCTGCCGCTTCGGCCAGTTGGCTTCAATGTAAGGAAATCGAACACGCTCCATCCATTTCAGGAGACTGATGATCAATCTAGTTCTTGATTCAATCAGACTTCATCACTCAGGCTAGTCGAGAAGACCTAGTCCACTCTCCCCGGAATGAGGCTTTACGTTTTGGTGTGGCCGAGACTTTCCGGGACGCGGTCCTGGGATTTTGTGCCCATGATACATTGCAATACCAGTGGATGAGGTATCTGCCAGACGGCTCCGTATCTGATGAGTTCTGGAGCAAGCTCAAACCAACAATTGAGGATCTTCTCCAACGGACACCCGTACTAAGGTCGTGGAGTGGAAGCTTATGCCGGCCTGGTCAGCTACGTTTCCTACCTGGCGATGCACGAGATCAGTACGGAGAACCACTCCTCGCCGACCTCCCAAATGAGATGTACCTTTCACCGCGATACAAATTCGACGATTTCAAGCTTCTCGGCGGCCTTGGTACCAAAACATTGAACATGGACGAATTTGTCGATACACTTCAGGCCGATCTCGAGGGACCGAACTCTAAGACGAAGACAACCGCAACTGGAGATGACTGGCATTCGAGAGTCGCAAAAGTCCTCTCTAAATCCGGGCCACTCACCACTCAACGCGTACAGCGCCTTCGTCTCATTCCATTGGCTGATAAATCTTGGGAAACAGTTTTGCAATCCAAGCCAATCTACTTTCCCAGATCAGCGGTCACCGAAATCCCAACAGATCTGGGATATCAACTCGTGGATCCTGATTCAATTGAGAACGACGCCCGGAAGAGACTTTTCGCGCACCTGGGTGTCAGACACTGTGACCCTAAGAGCGTGATTTCGGCAATCTACTCAAAGCATGCTTCAACAAAAGTACTGAGCATCCATGAAACTATACCTCATCTTCGATTCCTATTCTTCAACCTCCCCAGTCACAGTCGTCTGGATCCAGATTTTCATATGTCGACTGAAACAGGGGGTACAGTCAAGCCTCGCATTCAGAGCGCTTACTTCCCTGACTCCAACGATGCGTACGATGCGAAAAGTGTGTTTCATCCAGGGGATCAATCACTGTGCCGCTTTCCAGCCGACTTCATTCATCCTGACTACCTTACGGCGGTACCCAGCTGGGCTCAAAGCCAGGGCATGTCACTGATCACTTGGCTCGAAAATATCGGGGGTGTGAAGCGAATCCCTTCCCTCGTTAAACCGTTTGGAGGATGGTTTCTCCTAACACAAGAAATGGATTACATACTCAATCGCCGCCCAGACATCCTTCTCGGTCTGCTGCACAAGCATTGGTCCCACTACGCAAGCGTGTTAACAGCCAAGATTGGAAGTATGATAGGGACAAAGGAAGTGCCCAGCCGAGGTGGCGCAATGGTCCAACTTGAGGGCTCATACATGCCTCTGCCAGAGTTGACAGGGATAGCGGAAGACTGTGGAATACCTGAGGCTACCTTTTTCATCCGTGCGCCGTCGACCGTTCGTAATGAAGACGAGGAGTCATGGAAGTTTTTGAGCCGATTTGGAGTCCGATTCGTGGACGATGCAGACTTCTACATGAAATTACTGGACTCTATCAAGAGCAGTAATAAAGGTGAAGAGGAATACAGTCCTGAAACCGAACAGACCATCTTCAAGGTCTACAACCGCATTATGAGGAAATGCATCACGAAGGAAGATTGCCACAAAACCTTGTAAGTGACGACTTTTTGACTTCGAGAATCTATTCTGACTGGACATAGCAAATTTTTCAAGCAGGGCTCGAGAGTCTATCACCCATCATCCCAGCTGTATGGGGCTGGCTGGTACTCTATTGAACGTTGTGTTTGGGATGGCCCGGACTGGCTGAAAGTGAGGTTACGCCTCAGCGTTGTCACCCAATACCGAAACCTAAAACATCTCTTCGCAAATCTCCTTCACCTACGCAATGCCAACTGGTATGACTCGCTTGAAGAGTTATGCTCCATGAGGAAGAGCTCAAACATGGACCATTCCAAAGCTTCGCAAATATATGGTTCACTCTGGCGCGACTCCGAGAAGGACAATTACCATGAATTTCTACGGTAAGTATATACACGTAGACTTACTGAATGTGTAATAACCGTGATCTAGATCGAAATTCGAGAAAGATAGTCTGATCTTGGTCCCTTCTCGAACCGCATGGTTTCCACCTTCGTCTTGTCTTTGGGCTGACAACAGCACTCGGGTCCCCGAGAGAGTTCCAATCAGCACGCTATACGCGTCTCTGCGAGAGTTCTTTTGCCAAATATTACAAGTGCAGAAGCCCAACCTTGAGAAGCACATCCAAACTCTGAAAGAGCTTGCTAAAGAGAAGCCTCCTTTAATAACTAGAATCAAAGAGAGCATTAGCTTGATCAGCACCCTGGACCCTTCACCGAACGACTTGAAGAGCCTACGCGCCCTAAACATCTTTCCTGTGAAACTTCCCCGCGGCGACGTCAAGTTGACAAACGCGAGCGTGGACTTTGCCATCGTTGATCGAAAGGAATATGGAGAAGCCTTCAAGGATAAAATCATCACCCTGGACTTTTCTTTCAATGACGTCCACAATTGCACGCAGTTCCTGCTGGCTCTAGACTTGGGCCCAAGGTTTACGTCAGCCGCGGTTGAAGAGAAAACAATGGTGCCCTGGGGGATTATATTGGATTCTCATTTGACTGATGCGTTACAACAAAAGGCACAAGCACTTTTTCGGTAAGTCAAAACCCCCTAACAAGAAGGGGAGGAGGATCGCAGCTCGGAGGGGTATAAAATCTCTGACGATAAGTGTCCAATGTTGGTAATTGTGGTGCACATCGTACCATCTCCTTTATCGGCCTTAATCGTACGGTAGTCATTCCTTGCGCACCAGTCCGTTGGTTGTGGAGTCGAACCTCTTCTTTCGACACCTTTACTACACCACTTCGACTGACTTATGAAAGGATTTCTGCCCATTTCCAGAGCAGCAAGGCAAGGGATGGTGACCGGACCGTGTTCGATCTCTTCCGGATTGCCAAGGTGTACGTTAGTGAGAGGATTTTCAAGTCCATCAGTCTCGCCCAGAACTTTCAGGTCTTTACCGCTGAGCGCAGCCGAGCCAATCTCCACCTCGAAGAGATTGACGGCCGACTGAATTTCTATGTTCCGATCGATAAACGCAGCCAGGATATCTGCTATCTTCAACAACTGCCGAAACGTATTCTCCAATTTCTGTCCATTTCCGATCCCTCTGCTGAGACAGTGCTTGTTCAAGTCCTGGGGAGCAGTAGTATTGAGATAGTCGATGCCATTCTAGAGAATGCGGGTATCATCGAGCTGGACATTCCCGCCAGTACACAAGATACTAAAGCTAAAGCCAAGTATCCTGTGCAGCTTTCAGAGGTTCCAGCCTGTGTTGCATCTCCGGTTGGCCCGCACAAAGCTTACGCTTCGGCTGAAAACGAGGGACCTCCACGTGCAGAACATTGCAGCAACCAGAATCAACAAGAAAGCCGGAGGCCATCTCAGAACTCACCCAATCCAATATCTCTGGTTGTTCCATCTTGTTCGGCCGTGTCAGTCAATTCGGAGGGCGTGACTCTTTCAACCTCATTACTTGGAGACTTGAACAAGAACGCTTTCAACAATAGCGATGAATCAAGCTCTTCTGATTCCAAAGTTGGTTCCACTAAATCTCCAAAGCCAGTGAAAAGTAGGGAAAGGCCTACTCCGCTGCATTGGCACGACAGTTTTCTTCAACTTTCCCGCGAGCATGAGAATTTCGGCACTAAAAAGACACCATTCCAAGAGCATGTGGAACACGAACTTGGTCAACTTGCGCACTTCCAGTGTATCACATTCCAGCGACCCTTTCGAAATTGCTCTCTTGAAGAGATGCGGTTACGCGACTACTGCGACAGTCCGAATCAGTTGCCAAAATTCTCAGTCACAAAAGACCCTCGGGAGGACAAAGAATACGAAAAACGTCTCGACTCGCCCGCAAAGAATCCTTGAGGAGACAAACAATATGCAGAGCTTTTCGCTCGTGTCGTTGACTACGCCAGCACCGCTTATTTTCCTGCCCGAGACGAGACACCGAAAACGGCCATTGCACCTGGATCTACGTCCACCACTATTTTCAGCATTCGTTCGATGAAGCGTGACAGAAGAATTGGTGCCTCTGAAGAACTATATGTAAGTAGCATACACAGACGTACCAGTTTACACTCGGGCCACACCTCTTGAAACTGACTCTGCAAACTAATAGGCGTTTGGAATACTGAAAAGCTTGAAGCTCCCCGATCTCAATCCATCCAACTGGAAAAGTCCAATCCGTAAAGAAGTCTCTGCCCGCCCAACGTTTTATCTGGCGGTTGACGCGACGATTGGGGGAGTTTAGTGAGCTATTTCTTACGAGCGGATCACAGTATAGGCGAGTAAGCAATACTAATTCCGTGTTGATTCCAGCGCTCAAACTCATAAGACTAATCGTTACACTATAGATGGATCGAATAACGCTGAGGAACAGTTCCGATAAATCAGAGATCTATTTTCTCCTTCGTGTGTATAACATTGAGAACAGGGGTATAGGAATAAGGGTATATGTAAATCCTTGCTAGGTCGAAAATGAGAAGCAATTTGCTTTTACAGTCAATACCTGGGCTGTACAGCCAAGTCTAGAAGCTACCAAAGCTAACAAAAAAAAAAAAGGCAATGCATCATGGCCGTATATAACTACCCAAGGACAATAGATCGGAATATTGGGCAAGATGCAGCCCACTGTTTTAAGAAAACATGCCCAATTCCCATCCTACTCTAAACATTGCAGTCGGTCCTAACCATCATAACCGCAAGGACGGGAGGACTTTGTCCGATGCCTATCCCCAAAGTGTCATCGTATTCCATGTCCTTAATCAATTGTTTCATCTTTGAGACTCGCTCGACCGGGGTCCCTGACAAACGGCCGATGAGATATTCCCGATTTGTGGTATTTGACGATGGTTCGATGTTGTTGATGTCGCATAGCATCTCGGGTTCCCGCAGCGCAATTGCGATAAAGAGGCCAGAAAAGGAAAATGAGCCGCTCAACTCTCGCTTCAAAGTCTTTGCATGTATGTTGTTCTGGTGTATCATTCCAGCAGCTCGCCCGTCCAGGTCTTTCAAGCGAAACGCCTCAGAGAAACCTGTCTCGACGTTAGTATGACAACTTTCCAACAAGTATCCCAAAGTCTGGGAATGGATGACGAGATGACCCGGGATGGATGCAGCATCGAGATCGGCTTTGGAAAGTCGTTTCGTTATGTCGCTCAAATACCCGCGACTTTCCAACCAAAAGCTTTCATGCGGGGGCCATCTGGTTTGAAACAAGTCTCTCACTTGGTACCACGTCATGAGCGCCTCAATCTCTGGTGGAATCCAACCTGGGAAACTTCTCTCGCGCCACGCCGCGACAAAATCCAACATGTGCGGTCCCAGCTCATATATCCATTGCCGCTTGCTGAAAGGGTGCAATCCAATATATTGGAAAGCCTTCTGACCCTCGGAGTTAAATAGTTGCCAGGTAGCAATGGGTCCGTAGAAACGTTTCCGAGGGATGGTAATGTTATGGATTGTCGTAAGCTCTTGTAGAAAACCTTCCCCAGAACAGATGTCCATGACCAGGTTGAATACCGCACTTTTGGACTGACCCTGTAATGTGCGTCGCTATCCAACTTCCATAGTACGGCTCGATCAATATCGTCTAATGGAAGGCAGAATGAATAGTTTGCCCCAAAAGATCGACTCAGGTAGCCCGAGAATGCTTCCACGATATCTGACTGGTAGGAGAACTTCCTCTGTGTATATTCCGCCACAGCTTCAGCATAGCCGTAGTTGAACTGGAGCCCTCCCTAAATCAGTTCCCGCTGAGCTTCGCACATCCGATGAGAGACGCCTGGCAGGCCATAATTTGCATCATTCCCAGA
This sequence comes from Lasiodiplodia gonubiensis, assembly GCA_009829795.1. Taxonomy (NCBI): domain Eukaryota; kingdom Fungi; phylum Ascomycota; class Dothideomycetes; order Botryosphaeriales; family Botryosphaeriaceae; genus Lasiodiplodia; species Lasiodiplodia gonubiensis. The sequence goes on along the minus strand of RHKH01000042.1, from coordinate 174,547 downwards.
TCCGGCGACGATTTTCAAGGTGGAAGAGGCATAGATATGCCCCATCTGCTGAATCTGGGGATGCTTCGTTTCCATATCTTGCGTAATGCAATAACGGTCAACCCAAAGGTATGGCACTCGAAGTTGGCGGCACACAATTAATGCATCGCGAACGGTCGCGGGTACATCGCTCTGAGCAAGCCTGCCTTCGGGTCGAAAAGAGTTGAGTTGATCTCTCGTTGGCATCTCACCCTCGTTCAGTTTCCCTGGGCCCCATACGTAGCTTAAAGCTGCATAACGGACACCCGGATCCGGGTCCACAAGGCACTGATTCTGAACGTCGATAAGCGCGAAGCCATCAGGCATTGGGTCTCGAGTCATTTCCTGCATGCACCTGCGCCTTTCGCAGAGTTTGAGGTAGCGCTTGATAAAGTCCCAATTCGCTACTTCTCTGAACTTGCATTCCGTGCTTCTAAGTGCAGATCTGAGCACTTCTATCTCGGCGAAGTTTCTGACGTAGCTGACAGCATCCATGCTAGTGAGCCCCATGGAGATTTTCATTCCCTCTGCCCAATTCGAATGTTAAGCAGCGCATATCCGTCATCGAGCACCGTTCGTACTCTGGCTCTTTCTCGATCAGGATCTTCCTTGGTGTAGTACTTGGCGTTTCGGGCTATAATCTGACCAAAGAACTTGCACTATACGCATCGAGAGGTCTTAGTAAGCTCTAAAACAGTCTTCCTCAACTTGATGGTGATGTGGGTAGGTACCTGGTGATAGCCGAGTGAAACGATTAGTTCCTGAAACCTCGGAAGCACGCAATGGATAAGGTGCGGCATATTTAGGTGTTTACAGGCGGGATAAAGGACATCGGAAGTAGGTCGTTGCATGACCTAGCACTTCGAACAAGGTTCGTGAAATATGCCCTAGAAGAATTGAGAATGGTGCGGAATGGCAGTGACACCTTCGCAGGAATGTATGAAATACAGAATCGGACATAGCCAACATTGACCAATAATGTTCTTGGTATGCTCTTCTGGGAACTGGTGTCAATCATGCTCATCTCGGTCCAAAGTACGTTCCTTTGAAGGACGTAGGTGTTCGGAAATAGGACTTGCCGGCGAAGTATAGGTACTGGTTAGAGCTAATAGCCTTTTCCAAGCACTTGCTCTCGTCATTTGTCCCGGAGTGAATTTTGGTAGGAAGCCATTTTCGAAGAATGTGAGCGAAACAGCAAAACATCGGGACAGATTGTCACCAAGGAGTGTTTCGACCGCTACATGTGAGCCACTTAAAGGACGGACTGTTCAATAGTGGGACAAATCAAAAATTCGATGGATGATAAGGTCTCTTTCTTCAATATGTTGGCGTGGGCTTTCAGGACCTTAAGCTAGAACACGATACGCCTCCACTGACTTTCGGAAAGGGAGCTTTTGTCCAAGGCTTGACTGGCGTGGCTAAGCCAGGGAGCACCTGCATTTATGCTGATGTGGAACATGCACGCAGAGCTGCGCCTCGCCTAGTCTGCATCCCGTGGGGATCCGAGCCACAACAAGAGGTGCCGTCTTATCCAACGCAAGGTAGGAGGCTGTACCACCAGGGTTCTTATTTGCGTACAATTGCCGATGATCTGCAGGATTAAGGGATTATTGCAGTCTATTATGGCTGGGGACAAGCTTCGCACATGAATCTGCAAGGCTTAGTATTAGCCTTGGATGTCCGAAAAGTCCAAGGAAACTGGAGCCACGTCGACTCAGCCTCGCCCAGTCCACAGCATGACATTTTCCCGCACAGTCGTGGCCCTAAAATCTGTAATTACGGTTTCTATTTGCTGCGTTCCGTGGCGCTTTTCTCAACAGCAAGGAATATACATTTCTTATCTTACGTTACTCATCCATTATATTTTACAATATCGCTCTAAGCAACTGGTTTACACAACCAGATACTTTACTACTGTATTACGAGAATCAGCGGTTCTCGATTCAATTCATTTGCATTATTTAACATCACGAAAAAGAACAGCCTTGCCGCTGATTCGTTGCACAAGGCCACTTGAATGCGCGTTGCTGCAAAGCTAAACTGGGATGTACATACTAGCAGAGAAAAAATAGAATCGACGTCATATTGCATACAGTTTCAATCGCAACGTTACTCAGCATGAAAATTCTGTCTGAGGCACAGAATGATGAGGACTGAGAGTAAGACCGCAGACCTCCTTGGCCGCCATACCAGGTCATTATTTTTAGAAAAAAATTTAATTGTAACCACTGTTTCCTTTCGATTTCGAGCTTTTTTCCCCTTGGTTTTTTGTTTTTTTACGTGAGTATTTCTCATATGCGACAAAGCGGTCCCGAGTTAGACGTCTTTCCCGTGCCACCAAAGCGAGGAAGTAACATGCAGAGAGAGAGTGGATGGCTGGGTCGAGGCTGTGCAAGGGCGGTACGTGTCAGTGGACCGTTACCTAGAACCATTTTAGCCCCTTCATATCCTCAGATTGTCGAATTGTAAAATCAGCCTTGTCCACATAGGGGGAAGGCAACTTGTGCGATGTAGGACAGTAGGAGGCTGACGCACATACGTTTCAGTCCACAGATCTGTTTTCGGCCCCCACTACGTAGCCTGTTCGCGCTACATTGGGCTGTGCATTGGGGAGGAAACAATGTACCATTGCACAATATTGCCGTCAGCCAGCCAGCCGCGCAAGTTAAAAGCCTCTGCAGTCTACGTAGAGAGGCTATCATACCAACACACACTACTTTCTGAAGCTGGATAACTCCATAAAGCCTTTGAGACTTATTCTGACTGGAGAGATGGAGCACGACGGATCCATCAATCAACCACCATCCAATGGCGCCGATATTCCACTCCTTAGCTACCCATCACCCGCACAAGGTGTTTCGGATACCGATCAGGCTGCACCGTCTCCGCTCCGGCAAGAAGACTGGGATGAATCAGATGCACACACCACAACGACTAGCCATTCAGAGTCGTCCAACAACTCACGGGTCCGTGATCCCTCGTTCGAGGAGATATCCTGGAGGGATAACGAAACGTTGTTTCCAATTGAGGAATCTGAGGAGACTGGTGATCCCAACGGTGCGCTGACATGAACAATATTCAAAATCAAACACTGATGTAGTATTCAGGCTTTCATGAAACAGATATCACAATGCATCTGAACCCAGCCACGTGGCGTCCATACGTTCTCGATAAGGCTTTCTTCGTCCTTGTGAGCGCCTCGGCCTTCACCCTGTCGCTCATCGTCGCATTGATCTGCGGTATCTCCAGCACCCATGACGGCTTAGGAGATGACAACGGCTCTGCTATTATCCTCTTTGGGTGGAGATTTACTCCGTCTCTCATCGCAGTTCTCTACGTCCAGTTGACATCTATGCTCCTCGATGGCATCAAGGAGTCTGAGCCCTTTGCTCGCCTAGCCCGGCCTGAGGGTGCTCCGGCAGCGTACACTTTGTTCCAGTCTCCTGGGGCTTGGTGGAATGCTTTGGCCGATGGTCTCTCCACTCAACGAAATGGCGGCCGCCGAAGTTGGCCATTAATATATGCCGCCTGTCTGAACATCATCGGGTTTCTGGCAGTATCTCCCTTGTCGTCGTCCATACTGGTCTCCCAAAATGTGCCCATTTCACATGATATTGGGTTTTCCAGGGCTGTCCTAAAGGGGGATTCGTCTCCAATGCAACTTCGGGCTGGAAGAGAGACATACCTGCGAACAATAGGTCATTTCTTACAGAACGTCTCGACATCGGCATGGATTTCCGACGACTACGCAGTCCTCCCTTTCTGGCCCTCACACTTGGAGGAAGCTCCACTTGGCCCCTTTCTCTCAACATCGACTGAGATTTGGCAAGCCGAAACGCTGGTACTACAAAGCGAACTCAAGTGCAACTCAATGATTCTCGCAGCAACTAGCTCCGACAGGTATATCGCCAATTCGACATCTGGACCACAAGAAAAATCTGAAGTCTCAATTTTTCTGGAAGCTGACGACGGATGCACTTATGGTCTAAGTTTGGATTACGAGATCGGGGCAGATATGATTACGCTAGGATGCTCTTCCTGGCTTCCCGGTGATATCCAATACGATTCAACATATTTCTCCCGCCTAAACCATTCAGGAATGTGCCGACAGCGGGAGCTCCTACTTGCAACGACACCATGGAGGGTGGGGAACATCAGCTTCTCCCCAGATTTTAAAGTCTCTGCGAACATCTGCGAACAGACGTATTTTATGGCAAAGATTACTGTTCAAGCGTCTCTATCGAATGCACAATCCGAAATCAATTTTGACGAGAACAAGTTCCAACGGACCCGTGTGCCGATCCCAGAAAGTCTCATAGACATTAAAGGATTCCAAAATCTCTCTCTCAGTCCTAACTGGGCCCAGTACCAAGCTTTCTCTGGTATTGCGCCCGCTCAGGGGCTCTCATATCCTCTTGCAGCTGTCTATGACTTCAACATGTCCGCCATGATGGGTGGAAGTGATCATATCCCAGATCAAGCTTCGAGAATAAAGCAGAGGTTTTTCGGCGAGGCACTTCAATTTTTGCTCGTGCAAAATGGCCTACCAAGCGAACAGCTTCAAGGACAAATCACAGTCGTCCAAAAACGTGTGGTTGTACTCGCAGGTCCCTGCATTGCTTTAGCGGTGCTTCTATTCATTTCGTTCGGCCTGTCACTACTGCTATGGTCTTTGGCCAGACCAGAGAGGCGGCCCCTCAACTTGGCTTCAAATCCAGCAACAATTCTGGGCGCTGCCTCCCTCATCACGAACGGCTCACAAACTCGAGACAGACAAACTCGAGACAGTCTAAGTAAATATCGGGAGTCCGCAAAGAGCCGTACTATAAGATCCAAGGGTGCAGCGCGATATAGTACGAGTGAAAGCGGACTTCATGAGATAATGAGCAATGTTGATGCAAGCCCTGGTAAGGAACCTTGCTCCAGTACGCATATGCCATTGCTGACCTCGAACTTATCAGAGGCCGCTACTATACAAGGACTGGGAGCGAAGAGCACTAATGGGACACCAATAGCAGTTCGCTTACGCATGCTGGCCTGCTTCATTCTATCACTAATCGCTATCACGACCGCGATTTTAGTCCTTTATAATTTCGCGCGACGCTCATTGCTTTTCCACAAGGCATTCGTCTTCCAGAGCAACATCCCCGGCTTACATAAGACGTTTCCAGCAGAAACGTTTTATTCGTTTATATCCACACTAATCGCCGTTGGAGTTGGGTTGTGGTGGGGATCTATCGATGCCACTTTCCGACGGTTGCAACCTTATATTTCCATGGCTGACCAGGCGACACGGCTTTCAAAGGGAGTAGCACTGTCGTATCAGACTACATATTGGGTGTGGGCGGCGTGGCGTGCAGCGTCTAACAGACATTGGATTCTCACTTCAATTACAATAGGAACCTCACTTTGCCCAATTTGTAAGCTCAGTCTAGCTCCTTTCACAAGACTTTTTATATTAACCAGGAACCCTAGTAACTATAGCTATGTCTTCGATATTTCAAAGAAGCCAGGGAGTACTACTACGCAACCAGACCGTGTCTAGAGGGCTTGAACCTCGCGAAATCCCTTTCCTTTATGAGGTGGACAAATATACTGATCCAGACCCTGGGGATGCGGCTTCAGCTGCTGTGCTCCATAATCTATTTACCAACCCCTCCACCAACTGGATGTATAGCGCAATCATCCAGCTAGCGCTTAACGGCTCCCAGCCTCCTTGGAGCCTGGACGGCTGGAGTTTCGTTCCGCTCGACCTGTCCAATGTGAGGAATACCACCCCAGTCCAAAATACTCCAGGACTACGATTGGAAGATTTCCACAGGGAAATCAACACCTCAGCATCAACTACCGCCATCAGAGGTAGAATGGAATGTACGCAAGGTGATTTACGAAAGATGGACAATTCCACCACGTATCTCAATGAGCCAGACGTTGGTTACCAAGGGCTTACATGGAGCTTCAAAGAATCACTCAACAGTCCAATCCTGCCGCTTTCCAGCATCGGCAGATGTTGTGCAAATAAAAGCCAATCGACCCAAGGAGACGTTGCGATCGGGTACTGGACGCCGCAGTATACTTCGAATGCGTTTACTTTTGAAAGGCGCGATTGGCCGGTCCATGTGGTAACAAAATGGATACGCGGAAATGCATCGGAAGCATACTCGGGTCTGTTATTCACAGATTTTCCGTCCATGCAAGCATTTCAATGCAAGCCCATCATTGAATTGGCGACGGCGAGTGTTACAGTCAATGCTCACAGCGGTGCCGTGAAGTCATTTAATCTAACGGATGAGCCAAAGGAGCTGTCAAGTGTGTGGACATCTGCCTTTGTCGAGCACGCTTCCACGGTACACGTAGATGAGGAAACCTATTGGCTCCAAACCATGAGCGACTTTCCCTTTCGGATCAATACGACTACTAGGTAACACCAAGGAGTCACTCCCCAGCTAGTCAAACAATGCTGACACGGACACTACTACTACTAGCTACGGTGTCCTCTTCAACGCTGCTCTCGTCTCAGCGTCCTCCCTCCAATGGCTTGGCGGCTTGCCGTCTGTGAATTCCGGCGGACTCGACGAACAACTGGATGACCAAACCTACAACATCCGCGACTCAACACAAGGGATCGATACCGACTTTATGACGTATGCCATGTACGCTTTAAGCAACAAGGACCCGCAGCGGCTACTGGATCCGGACATACATCAAGATCTCGCAGAGCGAACATTTACGACCTTCTTCCAGCACTTCGTCAGCAGCGACGTGTCGCTCGACACGGGCGGTTGGGCTTACCAACCCATAAACGCGAGCCTACCAAGCGATCTGCTGTGTAATTTCACCGACCCTCACCTTAACGCGTTGTACGAGCGCTTCCTTCACCCCAACTCGAGTACTCCACGGGAGGCTGTCGTGCAAGTGTCAACGCCCGTCGAGCTGCTGGAGATGAACGCGGTCGCTGTGGTCCTGAGTGTCGCCATTCTCACCTGGCTCGTAATTACCGCGGCCGTCGTGTCGGGCGTGCAGCGGCGGTATATAAAAAAGCTAGGTGGGGATGTCGGATGTATAGGCGACGTGCTTTTACTGGTCTGTGAGAGCGAAAGACTGCTAGAGTTAGTACGGAATGGAGGTACGGCTGGGCTAGACGAGGAGAAAGAGGAGGTAAGGACAAAGCTTGACTGGGTTAGCTACAGCAATGGGGAATCAAGGCGGGGGATAGAGGTAATCTAACGCTGGTAGGTATTTAGCGAATGGCAGCGGCCGCGATCGAAATGGATAAAACAATAGTGGGCCTGGGAAGGTTGGCTTTCGGTGCGGCTGGGGCACTTGCTGGAGCAGGATTGATTGGCGACAGTTTGCTTTCTGATTATGGGAATGGCGGCCTCAATTTTGAACCAGCAGACTTTGCTTTCGGTGTTTGACAGATATGTCAGTATATTATGGAAAATATCCATGAAAAATTACATTTAGTCCACGAGAGTTGCGTTCAGGGCCTTTTGCGGAAAACCGAATATTACGTACGTCAGCGATCGTCGACTTGCCAACTACTCGGCATAGATCTCCGCTTGCCGACACGTGGACCAATAGCTGATCCTACGTCTAAATGCTTCGTTAACACCAGCACCGATCCGTAATGCTTGCCCAACAAGCCACGCTGAGCTACAAACTTTCGAGGGATTTTTGTTCTCTTCTTATTGCTTAGGCGCTGCGCTGTCTCTTACCATCGCTAACGTCTCTTCTCCATGGCCGAGCCATTGTTCCCTCCGGAGGCCCTTGATATTCTATCTAGAATTACCTATGTCTGTGCTGCTGGGAAAAGTGTACTACTCCGGGCCTACGAATCCGCCTTTCCTGATTTACCGTAAGCAGAGCAGAGATCCATAGCATGATTTCGCATCTCGTATCTGGCTGCCAACCTCTATCTAACCGGTAAGCCATTTTGGGACGCAGCTGCGGCATCAACGTCTTCCAATAACACATTTCATTCTTTCGGGCAACGTGACTTTATTTAGGCTTGGCAGTCAAGCTCTAGTTAGACCTGTTAATAGCCTGCTAATAACATTCAAGAAAAACTTCGTCTTCTCTAGCGGGAGTACATAAGTATCTGTATACCCTTCTCGATTAAGTAGATGGATCACATCATAACCGCCATCCCCTGCGCATTCTTCCCCACACCCATCCCCGTCAACTCAAAATGCTGAATCATCTTCGCCGACCCCTTCCCACCCGAAACATCCATCACCGTAACCGCAGCCGGCGTAGTCCCATTCCCTGGCGACAGCGCGTAAACAAAGTCCCCCGCAGCCTTCAGATCAATCAGCCCCGGATCGCCATTCGCCGACAGATCCACCTCGCCAACAATCCCCGCATCCTCGACCCCCATCTCCACGACGCGGTTCACACCCACATCCGTCACGAACGCCGTGCCCGTCGCCTCCGACACCGTCGCCCAGCACGTCGCCTTCTGGCCATCGAGCGCCTGCTTCGCCCTTAGCGCCGCCTGGTTCGTCTTCTTATCCGCCAGCGACAACACGGCGGCGCCGAACGACGCGTCGGTGACAAACACGTCGTCGGCGCTCCCCGGCACCAGCGCGGCCCCGAACAGCACCGCCGTGCCGTCCGGCGACGAGCGCGTATCGCACAGCGCCAGGCGCGCGCCCGGCCCTTCCCACTCGAACTGCTGCTGCACCTTGTACACGGAGAAGAAGCCGGTCTTGTTCGTCGCCGGGTCGCCCTTGACGGTCGTGAACAGGCGGTCCTCGTCGGCGGAGAAGAAGGCCTGCGAGACGGTGTTGGTGGGGCCGACGGGCGGCGTCGACTGGCCGAGGTCGAAGGGGCGGAGCGAGTCCATGGCGGTGGTCAGCCCGCGCGCTGGGTCGAACTGCGCGCACGACATGCCGGCTTTGGCGCCCGTCGTGCCGACGCAGGCGAGCCGGTGCTTCGCGGACGCGGCGACCGTGTTGGGGAATTCGCCGGGCACGGCGAGCGGCTGGCCGAGCGGGTGCAGGCGCGTCGGGTCGTGGGTCGAGATGGCCATCATGGTGAGCGTGTCGGAGCCGGCGTTGACGGCGAAGAGGTTCTTGGGGCGGCGTTAGTGGGGGGAAAGGGTTAATGGGGAGGTGGTTGGGTGGTGGACGACTTACGTTGCCGGCGATAGTCAGCGATGATTGACCGACCAGTGCGTCGGGGGCGGAGCTCGCGTTGGTCATGCCGTCGATGGCGTTGGATCCCGCGCCGTTGGTGGAAGTGACGGAGCCGTAAGACACGGTGCCGTCTGCGCCGATTGGTAGGGCGACTACAGCATTCTGTGCGTCGTTCGTAAGGAAGTAGATGGCTTTCCCAACTGTTGGATTTCTCGCTGCTGCTGCTGCTTGGCATCCCGCACCGCAGTGAGGCGCTGGTGCACCTGCGGCCAGGGTGAATAGCCAAAGGCTGGAGAGAATGAGGGAAGATTGCTTGGGCATGATGCGCGCAGTCAGGTGCTTTTCAAGAAGAAATGAGTGAATAAAAGAGAACGACGACAAGAATCCGGCTTGCCAGTGATGAGAGTATTCGTGATGTGTGCTATCCAAATATTCGATTGTCGTCGTCTCACTTTATACGAATAAACCTTTGAGCTTGCATTGGAAGGATGGGCGTACCAAAACACCATCGCGACATTAGAGACACGCTCTTCTTGCTGTGTATCTGGATGATGCTAACAGCATTCCTGAATGGGACAAAGATTATAGAATCAACATTGCCACATCGAGCTAGTGGAAGAGGGTCACAGACACTAAGCGCGCCTCGGGTTTGATTGACGTGTCGCTAAGCTGAATCAAGTAATATTGGATCACTGATCAGGCGGGGAGCATGTTGAAACGCTTGTCGTATCAGCACGAGCCTCAGACGAACCAACCAAATGTGCACAGCACTGAGCCAATACATCGATGCTTCATTATTCGTGATTCCACGCACATACAGTTGAAGCTTTCGCAATAGATGTAGACACTGAGGGAAATAAGCTAGCGGTGCTGAATCAAGTGCAGGCGTGTATTCGATCGACAAAGTTTCCTCGGCAGATGTTGGGAAAAATATGAAGATTTTGACCTGTGAACCTTTAAATCCGTGTGGATTTCACCTTCGCAGTCACCAAAATCTTGTAAGTCAGATCAGAAGCTGGACACTGCAGAGAAACATTGTTTTGTCGTCATCTGGCCGTCGCCCGGATGTGCCGGTTCCTGAAACGTCATCCGCCGCTGGCGACGTTTCACCCCACCAACAGTCACAGACCACTCTCCACCCTCCTGTCTCACCAATCTCGCGGTATAACGCAAGCTAATAAGACTCTGGGACATAGAATAACAGCAGTTATCAACCCCACCCGCGTGAACGTCCGGTCGTCCATACAATTTCGAAACCCTAAAACTAACCCCGACTTCGATACTCAACTAAGCAACCAACAAATTGTCTACAGGAGCTGTTCCTTCAATTCTTCGACATGAAGTTCAGGTTTCACAATTTTGGACACCGTTCTGCAGGTAGGCATGGTTCACTCTACGCTCCACTGGACAATCCTCAATTATTTCACGCTCCTTTCCCCCCACGGCAAATTGTACTCGAACTGACCTGGCTTTCAAACAGTCCCGGAGGATTCGGAGAGGGATCCCGAGAAATCACTTCAGAAGCGACGTGCACAGGTTCGACAAGCACAACGGTACCATTGCAGCATTGGCTCCAGAACAACGGCCAGTATTGATGCGACCATCCAGGACCCACCGCGAGCGCAAAGAAGCCTACACGAAGGCTCTGGAAACCGAAGTTCTGCAGCTGCGAAGCAATGAGGCAAACCTACTCCGGGAGACCAAACGCCTCTACGCAGAAATCCGAAAGCTGAACGACGTGTTGCAACTGAACGGAATCCAGCCCATCACATCAACCCAAAGCCATGCGACGCCGACGTCACCGGATTCCGAATCCACAGTCTCCATCGAGACGGACCACTCACAGAAAAAGCTCGTCGTCCGACATGTAACTCCTGACCCACCACGCAAGGACCGTGCTCCGCCATCACAGAAAGCGGCGGGGCATGCACCGCATTCTCGAGGAACCAGCGTGCGTGGAGCCCGACGAATAGATTACCATAGGCGTGAGTATCGACCTTCGATATACTAAAGACGCAACTGATGGTCATGTCCAGCTTGGAGAGACACGATGGTTCCAGCCAACACCAACGACTCCAGAGCCATCTCGAAGTGCATGAGGGACCAGGACGCGACGACCGTCGGCGTCGAATTCATTCTGAGGTGCGTGCACAGCCACTCCCACGATTTCCCGATGCAGAACCTCACGATGCCTAGCCTCGAACATCCTTGCCTACCGCACATGGAGAGCGTTCTCAAAGATTCTTCAGCCCCTCACGGCCACGTCCTCACGCTGTCGGCTCCACTGCTCTACCAGGCGCCATCGGAAACGGCGTCACAGGCCCACTCTCACGACTGGAGCATACCGAAAGAAAGCCTGGAGTGCCTGTTGAACCTGTCCTCGAACCTGGGCTTGACGGACGAGGTGACGCCGATACAAGCGTGGGACTACATCCGACGCCACCCCGCCTTCCACGCGCTCGAGGTGGACAAGCTGCGAAGCTTGGCGAAGAGGCTGGGTCAGCATGTGGAATGCCATGGGTATGTGCTTTCGTAATCTTATCTTGCGAGTGATAAGGCTGATCGTTGCCTGCAGTTTTGGGGCCATCGTCAGGCGCGACTTGTTCCAGAGCCTGATGCACGAAGTGGTAGCCGCGCATGTTTTCTGAAGGCACACCAATGAAGGCGAAAAGTGGCGATCGCCTGATAAAAGTAGGGCTGGACAGGCTGCAGCCAAGACCGCGATAAGTTGTCGTGCCGGTGATCGGCGGCGGGCTGGGACGGAAAGGGTAGCTGTTCGGACCGGAAGCGGGTAAGTGTCGGTCCCGGCAGCCTGGACCGTTATTGATGTTCGGCGACTCTCCATGGGGGCGGATTCGCTGGATGCTGTATTTAGTATTGCTCAGGCGGCGGGAACTCAACGGTTTTTTTGGATTCGACGTCTTCTACGGCCTTGAAGTGGTGCGCAGAGTTTCGCATTCGTTTCATCTAGTGGGGGCCGATCCTACCACACGTGCCCTCTCCGACTCGAACTCCCTACATCGCTTTCCAACCTGTAGTATTGCTCGCCATGACTGACAAGCCCTTCAAAGTCATCATCGCAGGAGGCAGCCTTGTGGGCCTGGCGCTGGCATTGTGTTTCGAAAAGGCCGGGATCGACTACGAGCTATTCGAGAAGGGCGAGCTCGCGCCGCAGCTGGGTGCATCGATAGGCTGGCATTCGCACGGGACCAGGATTCTCGAGCAGCTGGGGCTTCGGGACGACATTGAGAAGAGCGCGGTTCCTCTCGTCGAGAGGCTGATCTTCGACGAGCATGGCCGGTGCATCGAGAAGTCGAAGGCGCTGGTGGAAATCTCTCAGAGGTACGTGGCCTACCCTCTTGCAGAAGAGTGGATGAATGACGGGTCATCAGCATCGGACATCCGATGTTGTTCATCGAGAGGTGCGAAATGCTGAGAATTCTTTCTTCGCACATCGAACACAAGGATCGAGTCCACTCGCGTTCAAGCATCCAGTCGTATCAGGAGACGGAGGATGGGGTATCTGTCGTCACAAACGACGGACGGGTTGTGCACGGGAGCATTCTTGTCGGTGCAGACGGGATTCACAGCCACGTGAGAGGGTTGATGGCGGACGTGATTTCCAAGACGGATCCGGCGCTCGGGAAGGAGCTGAGAACAGGTAGGACCCCATTGACCCACAGAGCCGTCCGGATTACTCAAAGAACGGTGCAGCTTTCGTTGCCGAGTACAAAGTTGTCTTCGGCGTATCCCGCAACGGGTCCAACACGCCTATGATGCCAGATGCGGCCACACATTTTGTTTACTCTGACTACCACTCTATCTTGACAGCAACAGGCGTCCCGGGACTCATTTTCTGGTTTTTGTTCGTCAAGCTCCCTTTCCCGGTGCGGACTCCGGATTGCCCACGATACAGCGAGGCCGATTTGGAAAAGACGGTCGAGGAGTTCGGCGACAGGACCGTGGGGCCAACGTTAACGATCAGAGATCTCTGGGAAGCGCGGGTGAAGGCGTCTATGGTGCCGATGGAGGAGGGCATCCTGAAGAAGTGGAGTCATGGTCGTGTGGTTCTGGTTGGCGACGCAATCAACAAGGTGTGTTTTGACCAACTATCCGTCGTGACTCGGCACTGACATGTCAGGTCACCGTCAATGCTGGACTCGGCGGGAACATAGCATACGAAGGAATCACGTGCCTCACCAACGGACTCGTGGAGCTCTTAGCGCGATCTCCGACGCCCTCGCTGAGTGAGCTCACTGCAGTCTTCCAGGAGTTCGAAAAGACGCATCGCAAGCGGGCCGATACCGTGACCTGGCTGTCAGGGTTGATCACAAGATACGAAGCTCAAGACACGTGGTACCTGAAGCTCGTGTCGCGCTGGGTGAGTCCGTGGCTGAGTGACTCGCTCAAGAAGGATGCCTACGTCTCATTTTTCGGAAAGGCGCCGGTGTTCAATTGGCTTCCGAAGCCGGAACCGGGAGTAGTGTATAAGGATAGGGTGTAAGCGAGCACGGATCTTTTATTTCCTGTTGGGGTCGCGAGGTAGTGTGAGAATCCTACCATCATTTCCACTCGAGGACAGAACGCCTTTCGAAATTGCCAGTTACACTTTATTTGCCCAGCACAACTCATAAGGATTCTCGTCAAAGTAGGCATGAAAACCGACTACGATGGCGAATGCATCCGAGTGGCAACATTGTGTTCTACGGTACAAAATATTGACTGAGTGTCAGTCAAAACGTGGCGCTATCGGACTCAGATCTCGCAAGGAAAGCTAGGTTTGTTCTGCAACAATTATTCCGCGAGAATGGTATGCATCTTCGTGTATGTGGATGAAACACACTATTGAACAGTCAGCCCTATCGTTTACCGGGCCACAGTGGAAAAGTAGAACCGCAATGCGTAGAGGCACATTGGGTCAAACCGTCGCGGCTTGTGACAAAGATTGGCCCTGTCAGCTCCGGCCGTAGAGGATTCAATGCCTGTACGGTATCGCCACAAGTTTCCTCTAATATATCCCGTTTTATGCGGCGGCAGGGATTGATAACGACTTGTGTTAATTAAGCTTTGCAATTGGGGGCCAACGGCCATGTCTTTCCAATGAGGACTCGGGCCAGAACTTTGGTTCTGATTTACCCGCTGGGGGCCGTGTCCCGAGCGGGCAGCTACCCCCGCAGCCTTCATGCAGGCCTAATAAAAGCTCAGTGGGGCGTTTTCGGCTGGGGTTAATATATTCCGCGGACGTGCCTGAACATCGCGCTGGCACTCACACCGCTCTCTTTGTTTTCATCTTCGAGGGGCTGCTGGTAAGATGGGGTTCCTTTCCCGTTCGCTCATTGCCGCTGTCTGCACGCTTTCGTTGTCGGCGAATGTGGTTGTTGTTGCGCAGAATTCGACGTCCTCATGTAAATGCATCCCGGGTGACGATTGCTGGCCGGCAGCGGACGCCTGGGCAGAGCTGAACACAACCGTGTCCGGGAGACTCATCTCGAACAAGCCGCTGGCGCACGTCTGCCACGACCCCGACTACGACGAGGCTGCCTGCACCGCGCTCAAGTCCGAATGGGTTTGGCCAATTGTGTTGTAAGTCCAAGACAAGCGGCCACGCCAAAACGAGCGCAACGACTGACCATCTGCTTGCAGCCAAGACGCGCCGACGGCCATGATGGACCCGGTCTGGCAGAACTGCACGCCGTTCACGCCGCGGGAGCAGCCGTGCGAGCTGGGCCGCGACGCCGTGTACTCGATCAACGCGACATCGGGCGCCGACATTGCAGCCGGCGTCAAGTTCGCCAACGAGCACAACATCCGCCTGGTAGTCCGCAACACCGGGCACGAGTAAGCAACCGCATCCCCCCTCACCACGCCCACACGCTAACGCGCCACCCAGCTTCCTCGGCCGCAGCACCGGCGCCGGCTCGCTCGGCATCTGGACGCACAACATGCGGTCCACAACCGTGATCCCAACCTACACCAGCAGCGACACCACCTACTCCGGCCCGGCCATGCGCCTCTCCGCCGGCGTCCGCGGCACCGACGCCCTCGCCGCCGCGACCGCCGCCGGCTACGTCGTGCTGACCGGCAACTGCCCGACCGTCGGCCTGGTCGGCGGGTGGACGCAGGGCGGCGGGCACAGCACGCTGAGCTCGATCCACGGCATGGGCGCCGATCAAGTCCTCGAGTGGGAAGTGGTGACGGCGTCGGGCTCCATCGTGTCCGCCACGCCCGCGCGGAACGCGGAGCTGTACTGGGCCATGAGCGGCGGCGGGCCGGGCGCGTACGGCGTGGCCGTGTCGGTGACGGTGCGCGCGTACCCGGACCCGGCCGTCGGCGGCGCGGCGCTGGCGTTCGCGAAGGGCGGGAACACGTCGAACGAGACGTTCTGGGCGGGCGTGCAGGAGTTCGTGTCGATCCTGCCGAGCATCGTCGACGCGGGCGGCCACGCCAGCTTCAGCATGTCGAGCGCCGGCTTCCGGCTGCTGCCGCTGACACTGCCGGGCGCGGACGAAGCGGGCGTGCGGGCTGCGCTGGCGCCGTGGACGACGAGGCTGGCGGCGCTGGGTATCCCGTTCCAGCTCAACGTCACCAGCTTCCCGTCCTTCTACACGCACTACGAGACGTTCCTCGGCCCGATCCCGCGCGGCACCATGAACATCAACGTCATGATGGGCGGGCGGCTGGTGCCGCGCGACGTGGTTGCCGGCGACAACGGCACGGCGCTGGTGGACGCGTTCCGGCAGTTGCAGGAGGTCGAGGCGCCGGGGCTGGTGTTGGCGGGAATTGCGTTGAAGACGAACGCCAGCGGCGCGGTGGCGCCGAACGCGCTGCTGCCGCAGTGGCGGGACGCCTTGGTTTCGGTGCTGGCCGTCATGCCGTGGGACTTCGCGGCGACGGAGGAGGTGAATCGCGAGAGGGAGCGGAAGTTGAATGAGGTCGTGGTGCCGAGGTTGACGGAGCTGACGCCTGGCTCTGGCACGTACTTGAATGAGGCGAGCTACCTGAATCCGTCGTGGAAGGAGGACTACTACGGTGAGAATTACGACAGGTTGAGGGAGATCAAGGAGACGTGGGATCCGAGTGGGTTGTTCTACGGGCCTACTGTAGTCGGCAGTGATGCTTGGGTGGAGACGGATGGCAGGCTCTGCAGGGCGTGAGCGCTGGTATAGGGCATGTATTGTTCTCGTCGGGGTAGATGAGATGCAATCTGGCGGTATAAGCATGATTCGTACTCGAAAAGTAGTCCGGCACGATGCCCGATCAGGATATGTATGCCAACGCCAATGTCAGGTTCTCAGGCTTGCACTACTCACCGAATTTGAATGATGCTCTTGAATGTAATTTTTGGCATCAACAATCTATATATGACCAGGTAATAGCCGAATTCAGTAGGCATATCACGACAGCCGATATGTCAATTAATGCTGTAGTGAAACCAGTGAGTTAGTTCCCGTATCACATTCTGGCAGCGGTTCGTTCAAAGTTTTCCGTCATCATTTCCCTGACAGTGTTTTAGCTGCACCGCGTGAACTTAACCAAACAGGTACTGATACGCGAGGGAACTTCCGCCGCTTTTCTCGTCAATAACTGAACCCCACCAAGCCGTTGCGGACGTGCTTGCCCAGACCTCATCAAGCAAGAGCGATGTCGTAGTAAACATGTCATACCTCGTCTTCTCGCTCCACCACGCGCAGTATTCCTTCGCCAACCCTCTGAGCGCCGGGTCCCTCGTCTCGCATCCCGCAAGAAACACCGGCAGCAACAGCTGCTTCTGCACCAACGTCGACCTTCGGCAGCACCACACGTGATTCAGAATCTTCCTGGCGAGCAACGCCCCCCTCGCCGACGGCGGCCCCTTCCTGTCCCACTTGAACACCCTCTCGACGTACAGCAGCAACGCAAACCGCCACGCCTCAGCACAGTGATGCAGGTCCTGCTTCGCATTCACCTCCTCCTCCTCCTCCTCTACCATCGTCTCCCGGCCGCCTTCCTGCTGCTCCGTAACATCACTACTGCATGCCGCTCCACCACCACCCCGCAGCACCGCCGCGCCGCAGACGTCGCCGTACTCGTCCGCCTTCCACTCCTCGACGCACCTCTCCACCGCCCGCACGGGGTCGAGTCGGAACGCGACGCACGTCATCGCCTGCGCCAGTTCGCGTTCGCAGGCGAACCGGGCCAGGCGGACCATGTGCCCGAACAGCTCGCGCGGGCAGCCGGAGACGTTGTAGAAAGCGCTGGCGCCGACGCCGTCGTCGTCGTCGCCGAAGAGGCGGCGGACGTACGATTCCGGCATGACGTAGCCGCTGCGGCTCGTCAGCGCGAGCGTGACGTCCCACCTGCGTACACACCAGGGCGTTAGTTGATGAGGTGTTGCGGTTGTTGTCGTGGATGGGCGTTGCGGATTGCGGAGCGGATTGCGGATTGCGTAGCTTACCAGACCAGCATCTCGAGCTGGGCTCGCGTACGCGGTACGCGCATGGCGCGGGACAGGCCGCCGGCGGAGGATTCGAGGACGCTGTAGGCGCGGCGGAGGTGGGAGAGCCAGGGGCCGTGGGCGGATGTTGCGCACTTGCGGCGTGGCGTGTCAGTGCGGGGGCGGCGAGCGAGATGGGGCGTGGGGGAAGAGGCGTACGTCCAGCGTGATGAGGATGAGCACTGCGTCGAGTAGACTGGCTTTCGTGTTTGCTAGCTGGAGCTCGGTGTCTAGTAGTTTCAACGCTTCGGTTTTGTGCCGCCGCGCTTCGGTGGAGCAGCCTCCGGTGATTCGATGGATGTGGCGGTACGACAGGGCGAGGATGGAGTGTATGAGCAGTTGTGATGAGCCGTTGAACGATTTCTCGTGGCAGCGGAAAGGGTTTGCTTCGAAGTCGGATGTCAATGGAAGGACGCAGAATTCATTGTTGTCTGGGTTTGAAGGAAGTCAGCCTTTTCTGTGTGGATATTGTAGAGACAACCTTCATTACATTGACTGAGCATGAGTGTCAAGCTGTCCGGAATGCCACGGTTGTCTAGTAGCGAAGGGAGAACATCCGATGCTTCGTTCCGACCTGCATTCTCACCCAGGCGCTCGGAGTCTCTTTCCACATGATGGTCCCCCGTTTTCTCTCCATGTTCTAAATCAGGAGGGTCGAGGCCAGATAGCTGAGGGCGGTTCCCGGGCCATAAAAAGCTTGGTGAATCTCTGTCTTGTGGGCAGCCCTCGTGTGCCTGATGATTTGCGCTGTTGCAAGCATCTCCGGTGAGAAGTTCTGACTGATCGAACGCGTTCAGTTCTGCCTCAGTAAGCCATGGTGTGAGCTCTTCAATACCCTGTGTTGCGGACAGCTGCGGATCAATTGGAGGGCTCTCAGTTGCTTCGACCACCTGAGCCAGGCTTCCATTGGAACAAGAAGAACTTGGAGTCGGAATTGCGCATAGCAGTTCGAACTGCTTTCTGTATTGGTCCTCCTCATCTTCTCGTGTAGCATTCGCATTGAAGACGACAACGTTTTGATTAGCTGGGAGGTTTGTAGCGGCGGGACCACGTCTATTGGATGAAAAGGCAGGAGCACCACGGAATGGTTCCGGCGGTGCACGTTTGCGTTTCTTCCAAGTCCGGCCGTCGACGAACTTGAACTCGCGGGATGCTTTCTGCGACATGGCTCTGCTTGTCTTAGCGCAACTCGACGCGTTGGAGACTTGGGACATACCTACTTAGGCAAGAGGGAGTGAGGTGCCTGATAAGTGATCGTCCTTAGTTCAGACTTGCGATTTCCACTCGTAGGAAGACACGGCGGCGGAAAGTCGAATGTGTAGAAACGCCGGACGGCATCGGAGAAATACCAAGGAGGCTACACCCCTCATTTCCCCGTGCTGCGTGATACGTCGGGGATGTTGCTTATGCTTTTCCCGACCCGAATTCACCGAGGTCACACGATCACTCATCAGGTAAACACAGCCATCATGTCCATTGTATCTCAATTATACAGACCACCGTTGGCAGACAAGACCGATCCAGTAGTCCAGCGCGCGTCATCCGAACACAGGAATGCCACCAGCGGCGCAACGTCATCCACCTCTCCAACCCTCGCAGCAGCCGGGGTAGACTCGATCAAGGGCTGCATGTCCTTCAAGAACTGCTCATCGCTCTGGAACCACTGGTCTTGTACGACGGAGAAATTAATCAGCACAGCTTCTCGCGCCTTGGGCGAAGCGTGCCGGACATACCTGTTGCAACGGGGCCCGGGTTGACGGCGTTGACGGTGATGCCGTGCGACTGTCCGAGCTCCTTGGCCCACACCCTCACGAGAGCCTCGTTTGCCGCTTTCGTCGCCGCGTACACGGTTTGCCCCGCCACTCCAAGCCGCGCGCCGGCCGACGAGATGAACACGATGCGGCCGCCCTTGGGCAAGTGCGGCTCGACGGCCTTGGTCAGGAAAATGGGGCCTTTGACGTTGGTGTCGAAGTGGCTGTTGTAGAAATCTTCCGTGGTATCGAGGAGATTCGCCTCGTTTCCCTGGGCCGCGCTGCCCACGATACACACAGTCAGGGAACAGAGCAATAACATCCACGTCGGCAGCATGGACCTCGACCTACTTGTGAATCAGAATTTCAATCTTCCCGGTCCGGCTGATTTCCAGCGCGCTCTCGACCAGCTTCGGGATGTCGGACAGCCTGCTGACGTCTGCTTGGCACAGGATAGCTTTGGTGCCGTTGGCCGTGACTTCTTCTGCAACCTGAGCGGCTCTTTCTCGGCTGCTCGGGGAAACGTAGTTGATGACGACGTTCGCACCACGCTTCGCGAGCAGGACGGCGATGCCGGCCCCAATGCCACTTTGCTACGGGGTCAATGCAGAACATTCGCGAGAAGAAGGGTTCGGTCTTACCGCGACGCGCCGGTGACGATGGCTGTTTTCCCGGAAAGGTCGAGTCCCTTGAAGTCTGGCATGGTGACGCTGGGCTCGTCAGTGGCTCGTTTTAGGTGGGCTTTTAATATTTGTCCGACATGGCAGAAGCTTCATGTTCAGCGGGCGCTACCGTCGTGTGGGGCGAGCGCCAGGCGAAGTTCCACATCTTGATTGGGACTGGTGCCGCAAAGGGATAGGTCGGATTGCAGGTACTTCCCCTTCGGGTAGTCGGTCCAGCGCCAAGCGCATGGGCCGCCTCAAACAGTCAACCCGCCTTGGCGTCGAACTACCCGCCACAATCTACTCGACCTCACAGCCTCGGATACCAGGCAGTATCTTCCCCTAGATGTGCAGGATTGGCGTTCCACCAAGCATACTACTGCAGCCACACCGCTCGCGGCATGGTGCCCAAAACATCGGATGGATACGTTTGGACAGCCCATGCCGGCCTGTCCAAGGGCGGCCTGGAATGCGTGGGAGTGATTCAGCCATCTCAATCACCGCAAATCTTGCCGTCGACTAGGTATGACGTGATCATCATCGGCGCAGGCTACGCAGGGCTCGTGGCGGCTCGCGATCTCACAACGACTGGTAAGCGTTTGCGTGCCAGCGTGTCGGCGTGGCTGACATGCAACACTCGTTAGGGCACTCAGTCCTGCTGCTCGAGGCGAGGGATCGAATCGGGGGTCGAACGTATACGGTGTCTAAAGACGGTAAAGCTCCATTCCCACTAATAAGATCGAACGTAGAGAACTGAGTCAGCATAGGGTTCAAGTACGAAATGGGAGGAACCTGGGTGACGCATCACATGCAATACCTATTCAGGGAAATGGTTAGATACGGCATGGACCGCGACTTGATCCTGACCGGCGATCCCAACAAGGCGAAAGGATATTACACGATGAACGTCTCAGGTACTTGGATATGATCCCCCTCCTGATTACCACTCGAAGCTAAAGCGCTGCACACAGGCGCTATCCCACGAAGCCTTCCACACGAGGAGGCTGGGCGCATGATAGCTCGAGGATGGGACATTTTTGTCAATGTGGATGGCGCACAGTGCCGGAACGTCTGCCCTCTGCCACATGCCCAACTGGGCAACGTCGTCGTCGACCGCGCCACGATTGAGCGCTGGGATCGGCTGTCCTGCCGTGACCGCTTCGACCAGATCAGCCATCAGCTCAGTGCCGAGGAGGCTGATCTCCTCGAGTCACTGCTTCTGCACATATCCGGTGGACACATGGAGACTTCTTCCCTGTGGGACATGATCCGCTCACATGCTCTTCTGGCATACAGTTCGGACAACTTCAATGACATCTGGCTTCGCTACAAGCTGCGTGAAGGACAGTCGGAACTGGCGAAGCGGATGTTCGAAGAGGCAGTGGACGCCGGCTTGCATTATGTTTTTCTTCTCCCGTCGATGCCGTTGAGGAGACGTCACAGAAAAGCCCTGAAAAAACGGTAAGAGTCCGCACTAAGGATGGAAAGACTTACAAAGCAGCCCGTGTTATCTGTACTGTGCCTCTACACGTCCTCCAGGATTTGAAATTCGTCCCCTCGCTGTCTCCGAAGCGCAGGGAAGCCATTCAGCTTGGTCACGTCAATCATATGACCAAGATCCACGCCGATGTGAAGAACCCAGAGCTGGCGCGCTGGAATGGCATGCGCTATCCAAACGCACTTATGTACGGATACGGCGATGGTAAGCTTCCAAACGGCAATGTCCATGTGGTGGCTTTCGGCAAGGATGAGAGAGATACGTTTGTGCCTGAGCGCGATCCCGAGAAGGCCGTGGACGCGCTGAAGAAGCTTCACGACATGGACGTGGAAAGACTGGTTCGTCTACTAATCCCACCATGATTTCTCTGGTTGCGGACTGACGGCAAGGCAGCTCTTCCACAATTGGAGTACGGACCCGTACTCAAAGGGCGGTCCAGCGTGGTGGCGACCAGGATATATGACTAAATACCAAGAGGAGCTGCAGAGTAGGCATGGAAACGTATTCTTTGCCTCGGCGGACTGGGCCCATGGGTGGCGGGCCGCAATAGACGGTGCGCTGGAGCAAGGGACAATTGCTGCGCATCAATGCAACACGGAGATAAGAAAGTTTCGAAAGCTTAACTCAAGAAGCAGACTATAAGCAGAATAAATCCCGCGCCCTGCAGCTTCCCTTCTCAGCCAAATTTCTATGAGCTTTTTATACCATTAGTGTATCCACAGCTCAAATGATTTATAATAACTTTGGCACGAGATCATATTTTGTGCGGAGTGAAAATGGTTTCTTCAATACGGGGAAACCTCTCAGCCTTGAGGATGAGATATGTATCAGGTGATGCAAAAGCTAATTGCCCGATGCAATGGCGCCTGATGACGGGGTTTGGTCCGTTCTCGCTCACCGCCCGGCGGGGTGGCGGGGTATAAATCCTCGCGCCTTTCAGCCCCACGCTTTTCTTTTCGAACCAGAGCTACGCAAGCTCACACTTCTCACCATGGCAAAGACGAAGAAAGACAACGAAATCATCGAGATTGCCCGTGGGCTCAACGGGACACCGTGGTGTGAAGAATATGAAAAGATGATTTCTGGCATGCTGTAAGTTCACAATAAACGTTGAATAGGAATTCTCTCAATCTCACTGCGCCGTCCGCTAGATACGACCCGTTGAACTCAACTTTGGGGGAAGGCCGCCACAGGGCGCGTTGTCTGGCGTACAAATACAACAACCTTGACCCCAACTCAGCGCCATACGACAAGTACAGCGGAATGCAGCATGCGCTACTCAGCGATATCCTCGGCAAAGTTGGTCCCGGAACGGCCATCGAGCCGCCATTTGCCCCAGATTACGGATGCAATGTCAGCATAGGGAAGAACTGCTTCGCAAACTTCGGGTACGCAAAGACCTCTGCATACTCCAGTGCGCTACTAACCGTCGGCTACAGTCTCACCATTTTGGATACCAGTCTTGTCATCATTGGAGACCGAGTCCAGTTCGGCCCGAACGTGCACATCTACACGGCCGGCCACGAAACAAGCGCGCTTTCTCGAATTAAGTTCGTTGAGTTTGGACATCCCATCAGAATCGAGGACGATTGTTGGATTGGCGGCCAGGTCGTCATTCTGCCTGGTGTTACGATTGGGAGGGGTTGTACGATTGGCGCAGGATCCGTCGTGACGAAGGATATCCCTCCTTACTCGGTCGCGATTGGCAGCCCCGCCAAAGTCGTCAAGAAGATCCCGACGGTGGAGGAAGAACGGGCAGACCCTCACAACCCCTTCAACCAGCTTCCGGATCGCCAGTAGAGCCATTCACGTGTCTGTCGGGAAATGGGTTTTCTTAATAAATCTAGAATTAAAATAGACATACACTCATCTTTTTCGTTTTCAACGCGGCTCGACTTATGTGAAATAAAAGCTTCCTTCTTTTTTCAAACGAAGATTGCGCGCTGTGTGAATACTAGACAATGCGCTTAGCCTAAGTAAAGAACGGAACACGAATAGGTATTACTAGATAAGCCAAGCTTAGAAGTATAGATTAAAGATGCTAAGTCTACTGGTTTATGCTCGGAGTAGGGGGGTTTTTTTTTTACGCATCTTGTATGCTAACATCTAAGACGGCAGATTCTCACTATTGCCCAAAAGGGCTGTTGCCTATTACGGCAGTTGCCTAGGGCGTACAAGCGCGTGTTCTAATCACGAGGTGGGGTCGTGGAAAATTCCGCGCCAATACTGTCGCTCCCAATTTAATGCCCAAGTGCAAGGACTGGCGGCGTCTAGCATTATTTCGTACTAAAGTACGGTTGGTGCTACAATTGGGACCAAACGTGCCCTGCTTAAGTAAATGGCGATTATTACGTTAGATTCAGCCTTATCTGAAAGGTAATAGAACAAGATGACGATAAGCAGATGGCGCCGGGAGACTCGCAAAAATTAACGACATCCGTTGCAAGTGAGGGGATTACTGGAAGATACTTCGAGAAAAGGAGTATAGATAGGGTAAAGCTTCTTATTGCTTCATCTCTTTCATTGAATTAGAAATAGAGACCCTCTGAAGACATGAAAACTTATTTTTTTTACTGAAGCTTTAGCCGTCTCGAGTACGGTAAATTATGGCAATGCTGCAAATGAAGAGCCACAATTGACACTTACTAGAAGTCCTTTGCCTCGCACTGTCTCCACAGTAACACCATAGGTTTATGCTATGTGGGTCTTTAGCATACGATAGGGGCTACAACTCGGATTGCCAGTTCCGTGCCGATTTCAGCCTTAATATATAAATGCATCCGAGATGAAATGGCCAGTCTCTCTCACAGAAACCAAGTCACCCATCAAACGAGAGAAAAATGGCGGCTCCATTGAAGGACCTGGAGCAGGTCAGAAAAGCTTGGAGACTGGAGAATGTGCCCTGGTGTGAGCAGTATGAGCGGATGATCTCAGGGATGCTGTACGCCAGTCCTTTCCTAGCACAGTCTCTTGGCGGGCCAGGTGCCCTGCCTGATTCCTGGCTCACTGTCGGCTTACAGTTACGATGCCTTTGTTCCCGACTTGGAAAACGCACGCTTCAAGGCTCGCGCTTGGTCGCATCGGTACAGCAACTACTTCCCGCCGGAAGCGAACGCCAACTTCAAAACGCTGCAAAAGACCCGCCTGGCCATGCTTCATGAGATCGTCGGCCGGCTCGACGACGACGAAACCATCATCGAACCTCCTTTTCACATCGACTACGGCTGCAACATCAGCCTGGGAAAGCGCTTTTACTCCAACTTCAACCTCACGATCCTGGATTGCGGCCTCGTTACAATTGGAGACAGGGTTATCATCGGACCGAATGTGTCCATCTTTGCAGCGACGCACGAGACTGAAGTGCAGAGCCGGAGGGACAACGTCGAATTCGCAAAGCCGGTGACGATCGGAAGCGACTGCTGGATTGGCGGGCACGTGGCGATTCTTCCCGGAGTCACCATCGGCGACGGATGCACGATTGGAGCTGGCGCAATAGTGACCCGGGATATCCCGGCTTGGAGCGTTGCCGTTGGCTGTCCTGCCAGGGTCACAAAAGCGATCACGAACCTGCCAAAGATTGAAGAAGATCCGTTACCTCCCACCCCAGTCATGAGAAAAGAGTCGGTTTGAGGCTGGTGTTGGCTGGGAATTGCGGGAGCTGGGCGAGGACAAGCAGCTTTTCCTTAATTGTTAGTTACCGAAAGAGGCAACACGGAACACTACCCTTGTACGGCCGGAGGGAGTCGGTCATACATATTTTACGTAATGCGTCTTTTTGAATTAGACATAGCCGTGCGTTGATCTACCAGCCTCACACTCACAACTCCGCATTCTGGACTGAGAACGTGCCTCTTTCATTCCTGCCAGAGCCAGCGAACGTCTCGACGACCAAGGCGACAATGTTGTTGAACGAGTCTGACAAAAGTGTGAGGATAAAGTACGCAATACAATGCCAGAATTTGCGCAAAGCACCACTGATGCGGCTCTTGCTCTCGTGTAGTCTTGATACCAAGGACATTGTGTTTCGTCAAGAGCACAGGGACGGTCAGGAAAAGACCGTTGAAGGAACTGTAACCTTCTACACACAAACACAAACAACCATCAGATCCGTTGACTTACGGCTATGTGGCGTTCGGAAAGTAAGGTCAGTGCTCCCCAGTCCTTCAAAGTCGAACACGTTTTGACATATTCAGCTGGGTAACGGATACCTTGCATCCACAAACAGTGGAACAGAAAGAGACGGTTTACCTGCAAAGCCAGCGTCTCCATGTTTTCGTGAAAGACGCCGCTCAAGCCAGTAAGGCGGGTCCCGGTCTCTACAGTTGGCCATTCTGCTTCCAGCTAGATCCGAATATGCCCGAGACAGTGCCCCATCTGCCAGATGACTCCTACATCTCCTACTCTCTGGCGGCAGAGGTATCTACCGGCCTCTTCACGAAATCCCTGAGCACATGCGAGCGTATACGAATCATCAAATCCCCATCCCTCTGGGCTGATCAACTATGCATCGCTTCAGAGGTTAGTGAAACCGAACTTCACTTATCTGATGGGCCCAATGCCAAGATCCTAATGCATTAATCTCTACAGACCCATTGCATAGTATTACCTTCCATGTTGAGCTGTCAGATATCTCTCTCGCAGCCTTACCAATCCGTTGATGGAGAACTCGATCTGGATTTCGCATTGATTGCAGATTCTCGTGGCCCACTAAAGATGCATCCCATCAAAATTGAGCTATTCCAGATAATACAGCTCATAGTTCTTAAGGACGGCACGCCGTACCGCACGACTAAGAAGACTACAGTCATCACATCTACAACCAAGCAGCTTGACGATATAATCTTAGCGAATGCAAAGACCGTAACACGGGATGAAGGCGTAGGTGAGGATGATCGGAGAATATGCTTTTCGGTACCACTACCGCTGCCGCTGCCACCGTATACCTGCACGCAGACCGTCGACGAAGAAGGCTTGAAGATACGATACAAGCTGCGGGTGACACTGAGCGTGGATAATGAACATGGAGAGACATGCGAGGTAAGGGCTTCAAGCCTATCTCACTGACGATTGCCGGCTGATATGTTAGGTGCAGGAACACGTCTACTTTTCCCCCAGGTTGTTTCTTCCAGTGAGAGGGCCAGCTCCGCACTCGCTGCTCCAGCCAGTTACAAATAGCAATGAAGATCAGCGCATCTCCAGCGAAATCGAAGCGTCAGCGCCACCAGGCTACGGTGAGCATCTATTTGATTCCATACTTCCCGGAGAGTCAAGTGCGTACTCAAGCCAGGATGGATGGCTGGAGCGCCCTTTTCATTTTGCGGAATAGATGGTAGACAAGTCGGGGGCTTCCAATCAGAGTCACTGCAATTTTGTGGTCTTGGTTTGGCATGGTGGATACGCGGAAGGCGTTGCGCCAGGTTTCAAGGTCCATCACGTGGTCTACCGATGTGCGCTGACGCCATGAATTTCGAGCACCACGCGGCTAGAAAGACTCTCAAATTGGATATATGGAAGGTGGTAATATTGAGGTCCAAGGTCACGTAACCAAGTCAGTTTGTGAGCTTTCACTTATTTTCTTCTTAGTTGTGGTAGAAAAGTCCTTTACAGCCTTGCTGTTTGGAATCTTTCAGACAGTTCTCCCGAATTCTGCCTCCCGGCACTCATAGATCAAACAGGAATGGAATTTAAAAGCTCAAAAATTGACCCACAAGGCTGGAGTCGGAAGTCTGCCTAATACGCTAATCAAAATTCATGCTTACTGTCGTACAACTAGTCATAGCTCAGCCTTGTGCGCGCATATGCATACACGAAGAAGATAATCCCTATTGGTTCTATCATTCAGCCAAACTTGCATGTTTCAGCCATCGCTGATGTCAGCGCTCAGCCCCACTATCCGTAGAAACCTGCTTAAACCCGCCTTCAGCTGCCTGCCTGCGGTCTTCGCCATTTCCACTCCAACCAGTTCTTCATCAGCGCCGCTTGTCGGACAGATTATCCGCTCAGCCACCTTTTCCATTTCGCGAACATTTCCGAAATGCAGCGTTGCTCTCACTGCGGGCACTATGGTCGCCGCAAGAGTCACTGCTCCCGCCCGAAAGCAAAAAAGAACAGCAGCAATCCTCGCTGCCGACGACAAACCCGCCAAGAAGGACGGGACAAGCACGCGGCGTCAATTCTTCCGACGGAAGATCACCTCAGGAATGGGATACCTCGCTATACCTACGAGCCGTTCGAGGACACCAAATGCATGCGACTTATGGTCCTTCTGCCTGGGAAAATACCCGCACCCATACGGTGCGAGCTAATTGTCGAGCCTATTAACAACGCACCACCGTACGAGGCCATATCGTACGCATGGGGACCTCCTGAGAACCGCGGGGATGTCCTCTGTCACGGGAAAAGACTGCGAGTGCCTTCGAATCTGGAGGATGCCCTCAGAATGTTCCGTCGGCTGAGGAGGAAACGAATTCTCTGGGCCGACTCTGTTTGCATCAACCAGGATGATGACCGAGAACGGGGTCACCAAGTCCAGAGCATGAGAGTTATCTACGAGAGCGCGAGAAGGGTGCTTGTCTGGTTAGGGAACCCTGCCGCGCAAAATGTGCAGGATCACCACTCCAGCATCCATGGGTCATCCGGCCAGCAGCTTGGCCCAAAGGCTCTATTCGAATGCATCAGGGCATCTGGAAATCTACCATCACCGTACGACGTATCCCTCTTTGAACGAGTTCTTGGAACTGGATCGACCATTTCTAAAGTCTATTCCGCGTTGCGAACGTTATGCGAAGCTGAGTGGTTTACCCGCTTGTGGATTGTCCAAGAAATTGGCCTTGCATCCGACGCCATCATACATTATGGCTCAGCTTGTATAGATTGGGTGATTCTCGTTAGATTTTGCCGCATTTTCTGGGACCACGGACGTTTGTTCGGCCCCAAACATTTGCTGAATGTCACCCTTCTATCTAGTATAAACTTTCGGGGACCTATTTCAACAAATCCGTGGAACATTCTCATCCCAATCATCCTCTGTAGGGGTCAGAAATGTTCCGACGATAGAGATCAAATCTATGCCCTTCTAGGTCACCCGTGCTTGAGGATATTCTCAGATTCTTCGTCTACTTTCTACCTTCCGGCAGACTACACGATCGAGGCACCCTTACTCTATACCAGATTTGCCGCCCTAATACTGAAGCTCAATGGATACTCTTCCATTGATAGTCTAGAGTTTGCCTGTCATGATCCCAATTCTATCGACAATTTTTCGATGCCTTCATGGGTTTCAATGTGGGCCGTTCGGTGCTCGATAGTACGGGTAGGGCATCCTTACAACAGATCAGGGTTCGCTGCACATGGAAAGACGGTTACAAAAATCAGTCTGCGTGAGGATTGTTTATCTGTTGCTGGATTGGTCTTCGACTCTATCTCGTGGGCGTCGGAATGTTTTCGCGACAACCATCTCCCCGAGAGGCCCACGAAAGCAATCGACGGCTATGAGAACCCTTTGTGCCAAACATGGAATCATATTCGCCAATTCGGGGGAGAACAGCCAGCCAAGTTGCTGAAAGAAATGTGTGTAACACTTGATCACAAATGTTCTAAAGAAAAAGATATCTGGGTGAGAAGCGTGATAGCATATGCAAAAGCTATGGGGTTGGATGTCTCAGGATTGGATGATTCGGGGGATATCTCTTATTTCAACAATAAAAGAGCGTTGACAAATTTTCGATTCTTCGTTACTTCACAGGGCTGGATGGGATTGGGTCCGGCAGCTCTTCAGCCGGGAGATGATGTTTGTATTTTATTTGGAGGAAAAACACCCTTTGTTGTCAGGCAACTGCATCCTCCGTTTAAAATTGGTATCCACAGACTTTGTGGGCCATGCTACGTAAAGGGTATTATGGATGGAGAAGCAGTCGATATGTTGAAAGCGATAAGGTAGAGGAGACAATTTTTCATCTTATTTGATTATCGGAATTGTGCTAAAAGTATCAATATATTTGAAACGGATCTGAGTTTTTGTTAGGCAAGCGCGACCCCATGAACGGCATCCTCTTCGTCAACGACACGTCAGCCACTTCGCTCGTCTTCCAGACGGCCGACAACCGCACCGCCGTGCCCGTCTACGTCAGCAGCACGGGCGGCACCACGCAGCCGTGCGGCCAGCACAGGCTCATGCCCACCGGCAAGGTCATGGCGTTCTTCATGGCCCAGGAGCAGCGGACCATATTCAGCAAGCACCGCGTCAACACCAAGATCATCGAGATTCCGGACAACGACAAGCCGGTGATGACGGCGTCCTACAATAAGGACGGCTTGTGGGAGATGAAGGAGGTTCGGAGGAATGCAGATACAAAGCTGTAGTCATGATGCGGGGCGGTCATGTTGGGCGGCAGGACGGCGTGGGGGAAATTATGCTTTAGGTTGAAGTATGGAGCATCGGGAAGACGGTATTGGCAGGGCACGTTCTTCTCGGGTCACGCATGGATACATGGCCCATCCACCATTGGATTCAGTACCTCAGCCTTTCACAACGCCAAAGTGAGACTCGTGGTGATTTTACACAATTCTTGCCTGAGGCTACACCAGATCGGTCCTCAAGGCCATATGCAGCATCTGAGAAAACACTCAAGCGGTTGTCAGAGGCGGATTAGGGAGAAAGGTATCGCCAAGGGACATCGGCATTTATTTCCTATTTACATAATCACACAGCGAAAGCATGTTTGATCAGCCCCTGTTCTATTTTTGTCCCAGCACACCTTCCACTTTGAGCCGTAGAGCTTTTGCCAACTCCTCAAACCACCATTCTCTAGAAAGAGCTGTCGGTGCAGACACAGAAGTTGTTGCCACCACTAATCAAGATCAGTAACAATTCATCCCGCACGATGAAGCTGGAACTCACGTAGCGTAGCAGTAACCAGTCTGGTATCTCTTGTCGAACGACTGCGAGGCGCAAGCCTGGGCGCAGTCGGCCTTGTTGCACTGGAAGACGCAGACGGGGCCGTTGGACCACGAGAAAGATCTGGAACATCTTCAGTAAACCGGACAACTTAGAAACAACAAACGGAGTGTACTCACCCAGCGTTAGGCTTGACACACCATCCCCTGTTGCAGCGAGCGCTCTCAGCGCCGTTGCACTTGGGGCCGTAGGCGTCCTGGGCGTAGCCGAGAGCCGGGAGGAGGGCGAGGAGGACGGTGGTGTACTTCATTGTGAAGGTGGTGCGTTGGGTATCGAAGTGTCGAGGTGGAGAGGACTGTGTAGAGCTGAGGTGAGTGATGAGGGTGGACGGTGGACGACAGACGGCCATTATATACTCAGGCTGCGGCTCATGTAGGGCCGTGATGCAGATACCGTGGTGGTGTTTGGGCCTGGCAGAGCGGCCCGTGCGGTGCCGGGATCCCCAGCAGCTTGCACGGCGAACCTCATTCGACGATCTCCCGGCGCATCTGCTGCACTCGGCTGTTCCGTCCTCACCGCGACGAAGAAGGCAACTTCGACTTGGGTTGTGGTGCGGCGAGTCAGGAAGGTTTGCTTAGTACATTTCCGCGGTGTCGGTGAGCATCTCGTACTTGATTTTTGCCCGTGCGCAGTGCTATATTCCGAGTCGTTAGCCCTCGGCTTTAAGCCTTACGTTAGCGCGGGGGCCTTCCTAGACCCGAGCACTGTTTAGCCACGACTTAGAGGACTTTTCTCGTGTTGGAATACACCGTATCGCCGTAGCCAGCCGTAGCAACTGTGCCATTGACCAACGTTTTCTGCGATTTGTATAGCTAAAAGCTACCATTTTATGGTGTGAGTTATAATGTATGCTTCTTTGCAGCCCGATGCAACATTAAAACAAGGCTTGTCTTCTGACTATGTGATTAAGTTAAGGCATTTCCGAGATCTCGGGTTTATTTACGAGTGCAGCGATATGTATGCAGCCTTGACCATCTTTAAACTTCGAACTAGATGAACAACTGAATCAACAACATCTAGCGGACCCTGTAGCCTCTCGTGATCTGAGTACTGGAGCCAGCAGTACTGACGCCGCTACGTGGCTCCATACATCAGACCTCGCAACGCCACCATGCCGCACCATTGCCGGGCGACTCTTTCCTCGCCAAGCACTTATTTTAAAATGCCTGTCTACGCAAATATTCGAGCTAGTCCATGCAATACCCTCATTGTGAGCCCAACCTCTCCTGACCTGACGCAGCGGCAAGTTGGAAACGAGTAGCCGATGGACTGGTGTTGGCATCCCAGGATCGCACTGGCCTGACACAATATACAACCATTGGACTGCTCAATTCCGGCGCTTCCTTCTGGAAGACGCATTATATAGTCTAGACCCACGAACCACTGCCGGCCATAGTGACTTACAGAAAAGCCAGAATTGCAAACACTGCTGTCACTACCGCCGAAAGCAGCGCTGCCTTTATCCTTTGAGCTCCATTCTCCGCGCTGCTATCGTTGCTAACCATTATCTGAGTGCCAGTACCAATGACCGGCGCGCCAGCCGTCGATGATGATCCAGTCTGCCTCTCTGTTGTCTTTAGTACTACCTCCGGACTTCCCAGCGTTTCCAATGCCACGAACAGGATGTCTGATGCCGTCGGCAAAGTGACGCTACCATCCAAGGTTGCCTTGCCGGGAGCTAATGTCTTGTTCTCTACCGATGATCTCACAAAATGCTGATCCCGGGAGATCGGCATGGCGTTCGATGACGTTATTCAGCTGGAGGCCTATTTAGTCTCCACCGGCACATTCTGTGCAGTTGTAAACGGCGCCGGGAGATGTATATCGACAGCCTGTATTGTCGTGACCACCGATCCTTCCTTCGTGCACAAGGGGGTGGGCTGGCTTGCAATTGACGCAGGAAAGAGGGTGCTGGAGTAGTCGCGGTCGCAGGTGTGATAACATCCGTCTGGAGAAACGCAGGATGGCATTGCTGGAGCAGGCATTGATGTATGGGCCGCGACCCAGTGACCTGTTCGGGCTGAAGACATTGATAGATTGTCGCCGTTGCAACGAGAAGCGGATGACCAGTTTGTGCTGAAGAAAGCTCGCGGTGGACTCAGGGCGGGCATACCCACCTTTATCCATTCATCGGCTCTTACAGGCCCAAATCATTCAAGATCACATCTTGAGAGGGACTAGAAGGCGTCTGCTATTGTCATGCGATGCGAGTCTTAGTTTGGGCTCCTTCAATCCGTGATGCTTAGATCGTAAGTGTTTGCTTTGGCACAACGGAAAAACAGATGAGTCTTAGAAGGAATCATGTGATTTACTCATTTTCACTGGTGTCATGCTCTTGGAATTCAACACAATTTTAAGAACTAGATACTTAGTACATTAGTCGAATACAGAATCTATATCCCATCGTCCAAGATGAAAGCTATAGCTGGTATCATTACGGTCGTTGCAGGGGCAAAATTATAATAGCAACTTAGCACTGTAGGCAACTTAAAGCAACACCACACTCATAGCATAACACCGTACGGAGGAGAAAGAGAAATGTTTTTGCGAAGACTGCTGTTATCAAAACCCAAAAAGAAAAATAAAGATAAGATAAACAGTTAGATAAGTCTAACCTTGCGATAAGGCGCAGCCTCAAGAAAGTCAGGAAATGAACTGGGTAAAACGTGACCGTCCTCACCAATACTATATGCTCTGCAAAATATGCCAATGCGTAGGTATTCATTTGGGCACGCCGTTGGATGTAACAACAATCCCCACAATGATTCAAGGGACGGTCCCGTATCCATGTAAACGTCTTTCGTCAAGATAAACATGATCGCGCCATGATTTCCTTCTTCTTGCATCCAGTCAACAGTGTCGTCTTTTCGTGGGTCGAAATCCAGATACCAATGTCCAAGGTCGACTTCACATGATTCAGCGAAAAAATAACCTTCAAATAGGCCCAGTAATTTAACGGGAGAAGTTTCAAAAAGTTTACCTTCCATGTCCAGGTGAGCGTTGGTAACACTGCCGAAAGAATTGATATTGTCAGTCTCTGACCACGCCTCCAACACCTTGCATTCAGCCAAGTGCGGTTTATACCGCCAGGGCCATTCAGAAAAGCGGCCTTCGCATGCCCAACTCCATGATGGTGCAATGAACTGTGATCCACAGGTGAGTCGCTTGACCAGGTCGGAAAAGGTGGGCCAGTCATGCTGATCATCTGCTCTGTGCCAGAGAAGTCCGTAGGGTAGATCATTCTTCCAGAGCCCCGCAATGTACTGATCCCTGGTTTGTTCGGCAAATGATGCTGCCAAAGATGATATGGCAGGGAGCCGATCTTGTTCGTATGTTAGGGACCTCCTAGAGTAGGCTGAGATTAAATTGTACCAGGTGGAGAAGAGATCGGCATGGTCGTTCTTTAAACGTGATGGGAGGCTTTTCGAGATAGCTTCGTGAGGTATACTTTTCTCCGAGCGTGATGCCATATTGCAATCAAGGTAGATCAGCCTTTCGCTGCAGAAAAGTTTCCGAGTGGAGAAAAGCAATTCTTGGAAAGTCCACCCTCGAGAGAACCATGAGCTTCCTCTTACATCGTCAGAAAGCTTGATAGCTTCGTAGACTGTTCCGTGAGGGGCTGATACATCATCACGGATGACCGCGGCAGGACGAAGGAAATATTCGCCATCGAGTTCTTCGCTAATCTGCGAGTAGAGCGGAATCCTAACTCCTGGCTCTCTGCTACCCCGGAAGAGACCATCGTTGCAAGATGTCACCAAGGCGCACACAGTCAAGTATGCGTTCCGATATACATCGACCATAGATGACGATTCTCTCTTCCAGTCGTCTTCATCGCCTTGTACAATACAGAGCGAATCGATCCAAAGGTACGAGATTCCCAAGGACCGGGTCAGAAGTACTGCATCGTGATATGTCCGGGGCATGGCTTCCAGTGGAATACAGTTCAGTCTTTCAGAGAGTGAACAGCGCTCTGTTTTCATCGGCTTTGTCCCTTTTCCCCAGCAGTGACTGAGAGCTATGTACGGTGTTTCTTCGCAATCTCTCAGCGTTGGATGTTCTGAACAGACAATGAGCCGGGGCGGTTCGTTAGGCGGCTCTCCACCTACGGCCAAGAGTCGAGTCGGAAGCTTCTTTGTAGTTCTGTCATGCTGGCAATCTTCATGAGCATTATGACATTGGTATAGCCATGACTTGAATTTGTCCGTATTGTTCTTCGACAGCGGGTGACGCTCTAAACGGCTCGCAATATTCGCAATATTAAGGTTATCACCAGTATCGCCTACGATAACTATTTGTTAGTATGTACAAGTGTGTATTTGATCTTCTGTAAATGAGGTCTACCTTCGACTTCAAAATAGATCTTGTATTTAACTTTTTGCCCCAAATCCGGCGATTTCTCAATTCTTATTGGTATTTCGAGATACGAAAGGCCGGCGTTGGGTAACATCCTATAGGTCGAAACCCCTATGACTTTAAACCCCACTCCTATGAGTGAGTTCTCAAGCCACGGAGGACGTTGGTCATGAGAGACAAGTTCAAAGATGACGGACTTCATCAATTCACAGAACTTGCATCCGTGTCGTGCAGACCGTGAGAGAGCTGGAAGCTCTGGCAGAATATCCTTCAGGGAATAATCTACCCTGGGAAACTTGGTCCCTGTTACTTTGTCGAGGTGCCGGTATTCAATCTTCAGATATTGGCAGCAAGGGCAAAGGCCGTCGGGGAAGGGACCCGTGAGTTTGTCCAAAAGGCTGACTTCTGAGCTAAAACAAAAAGAATCCGAGGTTGGAAAACTCCTGGTAGAGCTTATTCCATCGGCCCCCATGGTGTAAGTCAGGTGCGGGGTTATTGGTGATGGACTTTTGGTTCCCGGCGACGGTCTTGTAGCAAAATACACGGGTCGTAAAAACCAAAGATACGCGGGAAGAAGTGCAACGTGCTCGTGGAAGTCAAGGGCTTGGATGTGGTTAGAGCGTGAGCGGTGCTCCCCAACTTAAGACGTGAGATTGACGTGAACCCCGCTTCGTGTAACCATCAGCGAGGATACGTAAGCCGTAAGCTGATTGCGTCAAGTCCCAAGCTCCCCCAACTTCGAGTTGGCCCGGAGACGTCGGTGTGAGCCCCAGTCTGGATGACGTGATCGACGTCATTGGGTCACCCAGCCCGGCAAAGGTACATGCTGGTGAAAAGCTCAGTCGGCGAGACTTTGCACTCCGTGCTCTGCCGCCCGAATCTCTTCGACATCGTCTATGTGCATACGCATGGTGGGCCAAGAGTGGGTAGCCCCTTCCACCATGCATGGATCGTGCAGATGTGGCGCGCTCTCGAGAAGAAGCCACTGTAGGTATATGTGGCAAGTAGGAGGAGTAAATTAGTCCGTGTGAGGGCCTCCCCCTTGGTCTTTGGTGTGGTGTCCTTATCGGAGCTTGTTTTGGATGTGGATGCCTAGGATCTTAATTACTAGAGATGGGGTTTTTTTCTTTCATATGCACGGACATGGGAAGCCATGTCAAATCTACTCGACCTTGTAGTCTACTTCTCAGTCGTAACCCTCATAGTTGGCAGCTATCTAATTACCTTAGCGGTTAGAAACAGATAACAGCTCCTCTACCTCCCTTATCCTAAGCAGTGCATCGCCCAGATTTGGCCATTCCTTACCCTTTGCGACCTCTCCTTCCCTTTGCTGAACCCAGGCGGCATACCTATCATACAAGGTAGCTGTGCTTCTCCCGCTCTCCGACAAACCATCCTGCCAATCCTCCCACTTCCAGGCCACATCCTCAGCCTCATCAGTATCCAAATGATGAATCTTGATCGTGACAGGCCCATTATACGCATGCGCCCCCAAGAACGGGCTAGCCTGACTAACCAGCTGAATCGACCCCTTCTCCCCATCAATCGTCCAAACCAGCGCCGGCGTCCCCTTGAACGGCTTCCCGCTCCGCCAGCTCACCTCCACCGTCGCGCCGTCAGCCACATACTCCTTCCCCTTCACCGTCCCGTGCACCGCCACCAGATCCGGCACGTCCGACACGATCGTCTTCGGCTGCGCCGCGTCGGCGCCGCCGAGCAACGTCACATCCGGCCGCTGGATCTGCGTGCGGGCCTGGGTGCCGCCGTCCCACTCGCCCAGCACGGCGTGCACGGTGTCGACGACGTGGCCGTACGCGATGGTGACGGCGTTGGCACCCTTGGTGCTGTCGACGAAGAACGCCGCCGGCGCGGGCAGCGTGCCGACGGGGACAGGGAACAGGTGTGCCGACGCCTCGACGCGGCTGCTCAGCACCTTGCCGATGGCGTCCTGCTCGAGGAGGGACTTCAGCTGCTCGGCGGGGGCGGACGCGCGGCCTTGGAGCCCGATGATGCTGTGCTGCCAGACGTCCGGGGTGGGGGCGAGGTTTTGGAGCGTCGTGGCTTCGCGGACGGAGGTGACGAAGGGCCATTCGACGAAGACGCGCTTGCCGGCGCGGAGGCTGGGTGCGATGGTGGAGAAGTGGTGGCCGACGAAGGTCAGGCAGACGACGAGGTCGACGTCGGGGTCGGAGGCGAGGGATTGTGCGTCGCCGTATGCTTTGGTGTCTGGTGGGAGGCCGAAGTGTTCTTGGGCGGCTGTGGCGGCTGCGACTGAGGTGTTGAGGAGGGCGGTGATGCGGTAGTTTTTCTTGCCGTTGGGAGAAAGAAAGTATGGAAGATGGACGGTCGGACCCCACTTGCTCAGCGACTTGGCAGAAAGCCCTACAAGGGCAACACGTATGGGGGCCATGATGAGAGAGGTGATGAGAGAGATGATTCGAGTAACAGATGCTTGTTACGGAAGCGTTCTTAAATGCTACTTCTTTGTACAATCGTCGTCAATAAGGCGTGCTCCTCGGCCTTACTTGAATCCCGAGATGCGAAGGGGAATCAGCGTCCGTGAAACGCTGCTCCAATGTCCGATTGGCCTTGTTGTAGATGCGGAGAACGCCACGGACGAATTCGGATCCGGACCGTAAGCTTATAAATACCCCAGCGACGGCTCGGGCCTTCGGACCTCCGCTTCCCCGCGGGACAAACCATCATACGACAAAAACCTCCCTTACACGAGCACAAGAAAACAGAAGATGGGTACAAGGTACAGCGCGAGCGAATAGAGGAAATGTCGCCTGCTCATCGGAACAAAGCCAGGATCTGAGACAGGCGCTTAGCGCACACGTCATATGTGATCCACTTGAATCATCAATGCTGAGACCTTGATGCAGAACTTGGTCGTGATCCCAGATTGATGTAGTTTTCCTGGTGTATATAATCACGCCCCTTAGAAAGTATCTCGCTCCCTGTACTCATCTCAAAGTAGCAATCGAGACACTGCTGGTAACAAGATCTTTGCTCACGCTTTGAGAATTGTTCTACTCTGATCGTGCTTATTAAACTCTTCCTTGTATATTCTGGGGAATTCCAACAGCTTTTGAGCCTGCTAGGCAACTTCGATACTTGGTCGAAGAGATCCGCCGTTACATAGAAGAAAGTGCCACTATGATATGTCGTGAATTTACAATTACTTTTTGCTCCCTTTCAGCCGCTATACTAATATGAACTAGCCTATAAATTCTCTTAAGAATAGTGCCATCCACTATCACTGCTCCCATTCATTGATTCCCTATCTACCGACTCAGGTCTAAGAAGGAAAGGTCAACAGGAAGATCAACGAGCACTGTATGATATCAGCAACAATTCGTCTGGTTTGTGCACGAGCTTTGCCGACTCACAATTCAACTTGCACGTGTCACCACACACTGGGTAGGGTTCTCCATCATTGTTGTGGTTATGCTTGAGGAGGAACACGTCGTCAGCATGCTGGGTCAGCTCCGGGTTCCCCAGTTTCCGAAGCCCGTCACGCAGCAGCTCGTACGTGTCGGGAGCGACGCCGCTGTTGGAACGAGAAAGGAGACTGATGCTCGGCGGAAGCGGTCCGGCTTGGGTTTCGTAGAGCAGCGCGTACGGCACGCCTTTGCTGTCGTAGCCCCACGCGATGAACTCCCAGACGTTGTTGATGACAGCGCCCGCGCCAGGCAGAGTGGACAAGTACGAATCGGGAGCCAGCGGCATCGTGGTACCGTAGAGTTTGACGGGGACGCCGAGGAGCTCGAAGTAGAAGAACTCCTGTCCTTCGAGCGACGGGGCGGATTGGTTGGCAAGGCTGGTCGGCGTCATCTCCCATTGGATGTTGACCCATTCGGCTAGGAGCTGGCCCGACGATGCAACCAAGTACCAGACGCCGTATCGCCAGTAGTCGGGGAGTTTGTCCCAGCTATCCGGTGAATAAGGCGGATCGAAGAAGGAGGGGGGCAGGCGGAATCGGGGCTCATTAGGTGGACTGGCATGAGCATTGAGGTAGCTCAGGGAGAACTCTGGTTTAATCTTGTCAGCGTTTGAGAGAAATTCGGACGAGGATTGTTTCGGGCTTACCAGGTTGCTCGCCAGTCTGGATGTCGACAGCGCTAGCCCGCATCATAAATGCAGAGGCCACAACCAGTGCGAACGACCGAATATAGTTCCACATCATGCTGAGAAACCTGTGACAGATATCAAGCAATATCAGCGAGCCAAGGTTGTGTGCGGTAGGGGATTGAGCCTGTGGAAGCCAAATCGCTGCAAGACTTCCTACCTTTATATTGCTGAGAAGCGATGATAAAGGTATGTATACCCTTTACGTATCAGCTAATCAGCGTGATTCACAGCGGTGTGCAGCGAATAAGATTTCTTGCAAGGGTTTGCATCCCTATACAGCACCACCTCGACAAAACGGTCCGGCGGGATGTGCCGGCTGCATATCGCAATAACGGCTATATACTGAAAACTGAAATTGGAAACTCGTGTCTCATTATTGGCCCCATTCGTGTAACCTTAAAGGCGGGCGGATGGTGGTGTATAGAATCCGCATAGGGTCTCTTGCGGCGAACGTGTACTAAACCGGCGAAATCACTTCCTATGTCCGCGGTGCAAGTCAGACCCAACGAAGATCATTATGTATTGGAAAACCATGTGTAACCTTAATTCCTAAGTAGAGTTACTTGGCGCTGAGTCGTGAGATCGGCGACGCCCCGCCTCTGCAATATCGGCCAATATATCGTCGTCCCAGCGTACCGGCGCCGCCGAAGCGGGGCGCGAGCACGCGATACACCTGGTGCGCCAGGAACGGGCGGGTTGACGCCGCCACACCCGAAGTTGTGGTCTGGAGTGCGGCACACGCCTCACGTTTGCGGTTAGGGTTCGCCGGCACTGTGTCCATTACGATTCCGCTCGTAAGAAGTTTGGGGTGTCATCGTAACTTATCCTGGATTTTGGCCCCCAATGAAAAGTCGTACGACTGCACGGCTGTAAAATTACCCATGCAAAACTGGTATGCACTGAAGCCCCATAAAAATTCTGTTTGATTCGCCCTCCGGCACCCAAATGATGACTTTCTAATACTAAGTTGCAAACCATCTTGAGATAGAGGAGCATTCAAAGGGCCACCCTGTGCAATTCGACATATCAGCTGTCCAGCAAAGCATTTTTGTAACGATGGAATTCAATTGGATATTTCCTACATTGTGCCGTCGTCCGTACACGCAGCAACAACGCTCCTCCACCCTTCCCCAGAACTCCGCCACTCGCCACAGCTAGTCCACGAGATCCAACTCCTGCTTAGGCACCCAATTCCCATGCAACCCCGCCCGCAACCTCAACGGCAACCTAACAACCGCCAGCGGCTTGCCGAAATCCGCCGTGTCGACCAGGTGCAGCTCGCTGCCCATCTCTCCGTAGTTGTTCACCAAGAACAGCACGTACCCGTCCCCCTCGTCCGCCGCCGCGTCCGCTTTGGGAATGTACACCGGCTCCTGCACCGCGTGCCTCGGGCCCGGAAAATAAACACCGGACTCTCCCGTCTTCACGTTCAGATGCGCCACCGCGTTGTAAAACGGCGCTCCCCCGCCCATGCGCGGCGCGATGGCAGCCATGTCCGTGCCCAGCGAGATGTCCAGCACGGGCATGAAGCAGTGCGCGTAGTCCTTCATCGACCGCCGGTCGTCGATGCGCGGGAACTCGCAGTTGAAGGCCGCCAGCGCCGCGGGGGGAGGCAGGTCGAGGTCGGCGGAGCGCGGGTCGATGGTGAAACGCACCATGGTGCTGGTGATGTCCGAGGGATGTGGCGCCGAGCCGTCGGCTTCGGGCCACCAGAAGAAGACGTTTTGGGACGAGATGGGGAGGTCGAAGATGATGGCGCCGATGGAAGGGTCTTCGTAGGCGTTGGATGTGTGGCCGGGAAAGGCGTTGGGGGCGCGGAACCACTGGGAGGGTTGTGAGCGGCGCACTAGTGGGCGGAGTTGCAGAGTACTGGGGCACAAGGTCCGAGATCGGGCGTCTTCGGATTGGGCTTTCGATCAAGTGTGCATCTACGGGTGGCTTTGATTATTGTGGGAACTTACTTTGACATCGGACCCCTTCGCGCCACGACGGGGCAGAACTCCAATGTAGAATGGGATATCGGAGCGCCATCCCCAATGTTCGCCGCCTTTCTTCATCCTCTCAACGTCGCAAACGTGTGGAATGATAGGAAAAATGACCTTGATGTTCCAGTCAGAAATCGAGCAGTCACGGCTGCTGCTGCAGTACTCACCCAATTCTCGGTAACAGCAAAATCGTGGATCATGCCGACAACCGGCGCCACAAGCCAAACCGTCTCAGTGAACTTGCCGTCCGGCGAGACGGTAAAGTAGCACACATCCGGAGTACCGTCTCCTTTCGCTTCGTAGCCCATGCCGACCAGTTCTCCAGAATCGGGGTCGACTTTCGGGTGTGCAGTAAACGTCATGCTCGGCAGTTGCCCTTCGAAGTCATACAGCCCGATTGTCTGCAGAGTTCGAGGGTCGAGAAGATACGGTGGAGAGTCCTCTTTGCATGCCAACAGCTTGCCGTTGAAGTAGAAGATGTTGGTGTTTGCTGTGCTGCGGACCATGAATTCCACTGCGTCTGTGTACTTGTTACGGTACTTGCCTATGGATGGTAAGTCTCACATGACACGGGCACGACAGGAGTGGACTGCTTACCAGCGAGAGCGCGGCCGGCCTCGCGCTCGCGTACAAACTTCTCGGTCCGGACATAGCGCTGTTTGAAATGAACACGGCCGTTGTGGATCCGGAAGGCACTGATATTGCCGTCGCCGTTGAACCACTGCGTCACATCAGTTGGTGTTCACGGTGAGGACAGTCGGGAATATCATACTGGATCATCCTCGATGAACGGCGCGAACTGCGGATCTGGCATGACTCGGTAAAAAGTGCCGTCGACCTCCTTGGGTATTTCCCCAAACACCTCCAGATTCTGGACTTCGCCTTCGTACCGGCACGGCTTCATGAAGCCTGAGAACTGGGGTTTGTCATTAAAAGCATTCACGCCGCGGGGCGCCTGGTTGAGATAATGTCCGGCCATGGTAGCGTCTGCTGGCAATTGATGGTACAGTAAAGATATCAGGGTTTGGTATCCGTGAAGTTGAGCAGAGAGAAGTGTTGGGTGTTGTTCAGACACTTAGCAAAAGTGCGAAGACGGCGGTGTGTGGCAGTGATTGCGTGAACGGTATCGTTGGGTTGTCAAGGTAATATAGCTGATGCTGAGGCATATAAACGGCTGTAGTTCCCGATGGTTCCCCGACCAATGGAAAGGACCCGAATGCCAATCTGCCGATCCAAGCCGAGACGCGAGCTAACCCCGCATTTCACGGTTAACGCAGGAAAGCGTCGTAAGCCGCCGGCTAGCCCGAAAGAGTAAATTGCATTTAAAATGGTATCGAGTGAAGCATAGACCCTGCATTGTGACCGACAAATTTTGGCATCAAATCCGCAAAAGCATGCAGTCGTTTTTCTGCGTCACCTCACGTCTAGATTGCATCCGTCTCCTCCTTAGTCCCGAATCCCGCTCTCGGTTTGCCTCCATCCTCACCCGTGGCTCTTATATAGCCAAACCGTACCCGCAAATCTTTGAGCTCGCTGCTGAAGTCAGAGGCACCGCCCATAGAGCATGCGGCTGCCTCCCTGTTAATTGCCAAGTCGTCCCCCGTGGTCGTGCACAGCACCTGCATGAATCCACCAGACTCGGCGGGCACGCCGTTCTGGATCAGGGCGACGATGCCGAATATGATGAAGCCAGCTGAGACGACAAGAGAGACCCCATAGGCCAAGATGAGAGAATCCTTGCGTGCAAACTTGTACGCGTTCTCCCAGGGGTTCTTAGTCACGCTTGCGGTAGTGTTTGTGTTGGGACGGGCGAGCATTGATATCGTGACGTTGCGCAGCAATTCCTCGTACAGTGAGGGGGTGAGTTGGCTGAAATCGTATGTGGTGCCGAGCCATGATTTCGTGGTTGGAACCCACGGCGTCTGAACCAGCAATGTGTTGCCGACGAATTCTCCTTCCATTCCTGCAGTAATATCAGCATTGAAAATAGCTTTCAGATGGTTCCTTGAGTTCCCACCTGCTTTTGAGATGGCGCCACCAAGGGTAAAAGCGACAGCATCGGCAATCGCTCTGATGTTAGAGTCGTGGTAAGCGTCCGAGACAGTGATGTTGGGAGAATCGGGGCGGCCTCCAGTAGCCAGGATAGTGTCATCCGAGAAAGGCTTTTCGAATGCCGCAGTATCGTCTTTGTCTCCCGAAGGTACAACTTCGTACGGCGCGAACAAATAGGGATAGCTCAGCGCCGTAGCGTTGAGGGCATACTTCCGAATCGCTTCTACTTCTATAGTTTGCGTGCCATTTACGAAGGTGACATTGCCGTGGTATGTCGATGCAAAATAGGTGCAGGTCATGTTTGCCATTCCACCTTCGCCGTACTGGACGTCGAAGTAGTATTCATCATCCCTTCTTGAAGGCGCCCCAAGAAAGTTTGCCGGCGGTGAATATTCCGGTCGAGCCTCTTGTTCGTTCCTATAGGATGAGAATGCACCGTAAAATTCAAATGTGCGGTTTTCGAGGCCAGACCAGTTACCCTCCTCACAGCTGAAATCCGGACCGTCGAACTGGATGGCATATGAGCAGTTGAGTCCACACGGACTTCTGGAGATGAGGTACTCTCCGTTCAGCATCGCGCTCTTCGCAATCCGGAGAGTGAAGTCGTTCGGATTCCTTCTTTTCGTTAGCCGGGTACAAAAATTCTGTTATCCATCCCACCTACTTGTACCA
The DNA here is from genome assembly GCA_009829795.1 of Lasiodiplodia gonubiensis. Classification (NCBI taxonomy): domain Eukaryota; kingdom Fungi; phylum Ascomycota; class Dothideomycetes; order Botryosphaeriales; family Botryosphaeriaceae; genus Lasiodiplodia; species Lasiodiplodia gonubiensis. Next base: position 130,850 of record RHKH01000042.1, on the reverse strand, counting down.
TCCATCGCTTCCCGCGAGGAACAATGCATTGTTGTACATGGCATTCAGAGATCCATTTCCCCGGTAGCGCACGTCAAATGTCGGGACAGAGGCATTCTCCGTTGTGGATGCCAATTGAGGAAGAACAATCAGAGCGCCCGGTGGGAATATAGTCGCAAGAGGGATCAGCTGAAGAATAAGGCCAAAGAACCAAAGCAACGTCGTGACCTGTAGCATGTCCCAAGAGAGAAGCTCTGTAGCGGCCGTTGGGACTGACATCAGCCCATCAATAGTAGAAACCTTGAGGCACTTCTTGCGAAGCTGTCTCCAAAGTAACTGTGTAAAGGCTGTCGATGAGGCAAGCGTGAGGAAAAGGCTGAAGAGCCTTACGATCGCATTGGCAATGTTGCTCACGTAGGTTTGAGGAATGGATTTTTCCACCAGCTGATTGTCCAGCAGATGGAAGAATATGAAATTTCATATGGCTAGCAGTACGGCTTTGGAAAGTCAGCTGGAAGTTCTAGCCTCTTTTTAAGACATTTGGTTGACTTACCGATTATGTACCCTCCATAGATAACCGCGTGAGTTTTGGACAGCGAGAAAAAGGTCGAGCGCTTATTCTTCTGCAAACCTATGGCTTCTTTCGAAGAGAGGTCCGGACGAGGAAGCGGATGATAACTGACATCGCTGGACCCCAAGGTGCTGACCCGAGAAAGGGTCATCGTAGCAGTCGATCAATTGCAGCAGGCGTGGACGAGGCTGATAGTGGCTGTAGGATTTTTCGGGAAGAATAGAGAATATAATAAATGTTGCTTACTGCCTTCTCGCTTAAAGCATATTTTTAGTAGGCGAGCTTCTTGTTACAGCCTTGCTTGATCGCCCTTGGATCAAATTTTCCATTGGTCGGTTGACAGAAGTGGGTGTGCGTGGGGGCCGCATCATGCATATGCCAAGAGTATCCAACAGACTGTGCGTTCCATACGACATTGCTATTGGTAGCGATACTGAGCAGCACGGCAGTTACCTGGTTGTAATCCAACGGCTTCTCCTTAAAAGACACGCAATATGCATGGGCGAAGTGGCTATAAATATCAGGAAGCTTTCCATAAAGAGTCCCCAGAACAACGGTTTTTACACGGGAAATGACAAAAAGAACATGATAGGAAGGGAATGGGATCTGGCGGTCACATATAGGCCAATGATGAAGAGCACAGTAGGTTTATAAGGTGGTACATAAGCGTGGGCAAACATGTAATTTCGCAGGCTATCTAGAGGAAGTTACTGTTTCAACGTACTCCTTAAAAAAACCCTTAAATCGAATAGCTATCTGTACAATAATGATGTAACGTGAATCTAAAGCTTCTCGATCATGTTCTTTCTAACGGTCCACATGCGAGCCCGCTTGCCGTAGATATACATGGGAATCGTGAAGAGCAAGCATCCAAGATGCATTCCACCAACCGCCAGAAAGACCTTCTTAGAGCCATCACCCTCGAGCCAATGCGTGAAGAAGAGGGAGAAGACAAAGCCGTGGAAAACGTTTTTGGCGAAGTTAAGCGTGACGAGCGCCTCGCCGGCATATTGGCGATACGAGTCAACACAAAAGGTGATGGCCGTAGTGCTTCCGAGCGAGCAGCCGAAGCTAATAACGCCAAAAAATACGGTGGGCACTACCAGATCTGTAAGCATGCGTTTTTTCCTTCCACGAATATGACGATCAAACTTACCGATCCACGCATCACGCTCCTCAGCACTCCAGCCAAAACCCATTAGGCCGATAGTCGTGCTGATAGCCACTGGGACAGCCATGACCAGACGGAATTCGGGTTCGTAAACGCCATCGTTCCGGCGGGCCATCCACCTAACGATAACATCGCTGACTTTTCCAGCAACCGCCGTTCCAAGAACGCCTCCGATGAATGGACTAATATAGACCAAGCCCGCCTGAAGGGCGGTGAAGTTGTAAGTCTGAGTGCGGTAGATCTCGGACACGGACTCAGACAGCACGATCAGCCAGCCCACTGAGAGAGAGTAGACGACGGTGCTCCACAGCACGGCAGGGTAAGCAAAGAGGATGAAGGGGCGATACATGGCACGGAACCAGCTGTCGCCGGAGAGGCGGCCGGAGAACGGAGCCAAGGTTTGCACGTAGCTCTTCTTCGGCGCCTTCCGGTAGCGGTCGGTGTACGCTGCCGGGGCCGGAGTCGAGGCCCCAGAGCCTACTTCGAGATCGGTGTCGAAACGGGCAAGGGACGGTCTCTCGGATACAGCTGGCGTCGTGGCGGCGGCATCTCCGTGGGCGGTCAGCTTGTCGTCCTTGTGGATCTCGTCGTGGGCGGGATCCTGGCTGAAATAGTCGCCTTGGTTGGCCGCTTTCGATGCACAGCTCCTCGGAGAAACTGGGGCCGAGGCGATCTCAACTGCCTCTCTGACCTGTGTTCCGGGGGTTTCGGCTTCGGTGCTGGCTGCCTCGGCCTCCACCCTTTTTTCAGCGGCTTCTTTCGGGTCGTCCACGGCAAATCCGACATGTGCGTTGAGGTTTCGTCTCCTGTGGGCGAGCGATCCCGAAGCCTCTGGGGCCAAGGCTGCAGGAGGCGCAGGCAAGCTGAGCTTCTCGTTGATCCCTTTTAAGTCCACGCGTGATGGCGTAGCCGACCTTCCACGGAACAATCCGCTCAGATTTCTGATGCTGGATCTGTGCGTCTTGCGCCGTGGCCGAGGGGTGCGGTCCCAGAAGGTCTCAGGAACAAGAAAGAATAGCAGGATCCCGCTGAATCCCACAACGATGGCGATCAGCCTGGTCAAATTAGCGCCGCGAATTACGAGCTTTGATGCGGGAACATACCAAAACACCCATCGCCAGCCGAGCGATTCGATCACTGCAGCACTAACGAGTGGGATCAAGTTTTTCCCACCTAGTAATAGGAGCGTATATATCCCCAAGCGGAATGCCCGCTCATGCAGGAAGAAAATCTCAGCAATTGTCGCCGAGGGGAGGCACTCGACAGGAGAAACCGCCATGCCTTGAATGATACGTGCGACCAGCAATGACGTGTAGGATGGGGAAAGGGCGCACCAGACCGAGGTAGCGCAAAACGTGACGGCGCCAACAAGGTACACAGGTCTCTTGCCATATAAAATGGCTGTCGGCGAAGCTACCACGCTGCCTAAGCCTAAGCCCAGCATGTAAAGCCCGGTGGTTAGGGCGACAGTCGGCACAGCAACGTCATACGTCTCGGCGACATTGTTGAACCCGGCGGCGAGGACGGGGCCCATGCCTCCCCCAAGCATGCAGAAAAACCCCACTGACAGGAGGGCAGCGAGCCGGTGGGACGAGCTCCAGTTCAGCGGGTCATTGTGAGAGTCGTCCGGCTGCGGGTCGAGGATGATCTTGCCGTCGGGCGTCCGCCGGATCTGCCGGCGCGACGAGGCGCTGCGAAGAGATCGAGGGTATGGCAAAGTTGGGAGCGAAGATGACGAGGTCCTTGCAGGCGCGTTCCGAAGACCGAGCGGTTGGTTTTGGTTGACCTTGGAAAGGAGTAGGACGGAACCTGTTTGATGTCGGTCAGAGCTGGTAGGCTGGGGAGCTGAAAGCATGATGCACACCTGGAACTTCGTCCGTTTCCTTGTCGAGAAGAATTCCCATGCTCCATTTCGAGGACTTCTGCTTCTCCTCTGCTGCATCTTGGCCTTCCGGCTGTCGAGGCCACCACCCGACCATGTTGAAAAACAGTAGCCGGAACTATGCAAAATCAAATACGCGGTAGGTAGGCGTAGCTTGAATGGTGCTTTTAAGGTGTTTGAGACTACGGGTGCAGAATCAGCTGTCGGCCGGAATCCCGCCATGTCAACGGCGGCGCGGGGAGGATGACACGTCATGTTGGAGATGCCGAGGAAAGAGGCGTGGAGGAGCAGAGCGGTGGGTGTTCCGCGTGGGCATGTGGTCTTGGACGACAATGGTGGGAGGTTTAGGAAAAGGCGGTGGTGAATCGACGGTTTCTGCTGATTGGGTCGCCGCAAGATGGCGCATCAGCCGCATCGCCCTGCGGACATGCTCCCCTACCGTCGATCAGAGACCCTTGCCTTCTCGTGCATCGGACGCGTGAACACTTGTAGCGCGCCGCGCGCTTAGCGTCCAGCGGGCCGCCTCAACTGACTATTTTTACAACCTTCTCCGCGGAGAAGTATGTGTGGGGGCGACGCCACAGCCACGTGCCACCCCTCAACCCCACAACTCAACTGACATTATAGATCTGCGCTCTGACTTCATCTTGAGCGTAAGGTTTGCGGAGTAGACTGCCTCTCATTCGTGTATTAGGTAGAGGGGTCTGCTGGTGCCGAGGCAATAGAACAGCTGCGCTTGGTTGACCCTGTAGCAAACTACCGTTAAATACCCTTGAAGAGGATTAGGTGTCCCTTGACCGTAGTATCCTATAGATACTTCATTCAGACCAGTGGTGGCAGACGTTTGCGGTAGTGGAGGGTTTTCAGAGGAAAATCACTTCTGGCTTCGGTCTGGTAGAAACCCTATTTGAACAACGGCCTGGCTTCCTCGAACATTAGTACAACAGGGCCTTATCCCAGGCTCGGTGCAAGAGTCCCCTCTATCCGCGGCGGTATGAATCTGGTGGCGCGCTAGGCGCCCAAAACTCCATGTCATGTGTCTCGGGAAAGCTACCCAGAAATCTTGCTCCGAGACAAAGACGATGTGAAAGGACGGAACGTCTTTTGGGAAGCATTAAGACTGATATGAATATCAGACCTGAGTCTGGTGTCTTGAAGGCTTTTCCCACACTCCCGATATTACATATGAAGCCGGTAGATGGACGCACATGATGCCCCTGCAGATATCTTTACTGTCCGGCAAAGAGTAGTGAAGTAGACAATTGTTTCCATTATTTTGACGAGGCCTATAAGCTCTTATAGTATGCCTTCACTCGGTTAGGTAGAATTCAAGGTACAGACAGCAGTACCTCCGCAATTTGCACTGTTTGGTACGACGCGACTATAGTGGAAAGGTGGAGCCGGAGACGGTTGCCAAGAGGCTCGGCTGGGATGCCAGAGTCATCCGTTTGGCCTCGCAAGAATTGCCTAAACGGGATTCAGATCTTTCTACCCTAATAAAGTGTCCCATGCCGCCCTTTTCTCACGAGGAATCCATAAACTACCACAGCACCTCAGTTTTGGGCAGTCCTCGGAGCAGCGCTCACCGTCGAGATGAAGCGCATCTCCATCACGAGCCCATATTTCACCGGGCCACTGCTTTGGGTCTTGTACGGAGCGCCATCCTCGATTCAGGACCCAGTATACCGTCTTCTTGGTCATCTCAGTCCTTTTATCACTGTTCCTCGCGCCATTTTCGCTGTAAAGTGTTTGTTCGGAATTGGGATCCTTCGCAAGGTGAACAACTGGCTCAACAAGATAGCTACGAATGGATGGCGTGTCAGTGACGACAAGGCTCGCTGGGATTGGTCCACGGACATTGCAGTGGTTACGGGTGGATGCAGTGGTATCGGGGAGATTATCGTGAAGGGTTTAGTAGCTCGAGGGGTCCGCGTCGTTATCTTTGACGTCCAGCCACTGCCGAAACGGTTGGAGAACAGTAAGGCCTTGGGACGCAAGTATGTGTCGATTGCTAATCAATAAAGCAGGCAACACATTCTACTTCCATTGCGATATCTCCAGCTCCGAGGCCGTCTTGAAGGCCGCAGAGGCGGTCAAGAATTCGGTGGGGAACCCATCTATTCTGGTTAACAACGCTGGCATTGGATCCGGATCAACGATTCTCGAAACGTCGCCAGATCACTTACACAGAATATTCGGCATCAATCTTCTATCTTCTTGGTTCACATGTGCTGCTTTTCTACCGCACATGGTGCGGGAGAACAAGGGCCATATCGTAACGGTTGCCAGCTTGGCCAGTTTCGTCGCCGCTCCCAATCGTGTAGACTACACTTCCACAAAGGCCGGTGCGCTGGCATTCCACGAAGGTAACATCCACATTGCCTTACATAAGCATAATGGCTCACCTCCTCCCTAAGGCCTCACCCTTGAACTACGCCATAACTATAACGCACCAAACGTCCATACGACCATCTGTCATCCAAGCTTGACGACAACACCGCTTCTATCTGAATACACAGGAGATCTTGAGAAAATCAAGCCAATACTCCTATCAGCTGAATCGGTGGGCGGTGAGATCTTGGATAGTATCTTTTCCTGCCGCGGCGGCCAGATTATCCTACCTCGGAGCTTTTCTGCTCTCAGTGGATTGCGTGGCTGGCCGCATTGGATCCAGCAATGGGTCAGAGACCAAGGTGCTGAATAGTGGAGAAGCGAATAGTGTGTACTTAAGACCCTCTTCAGACGGCACAAAACAATGTATACTACCTCTCCTTTTGTAGATCTATCACTGAAAAGCTTGAGAACAAACAATTAGTTTCCTACCGATTGCAGAACCACTCCAGTATCAAGTAACTGCATTCATTGCACGACGCAAACCGGCAGATATCATGGGCACCTAATGTAAAAGAGGGAAAAGAGAGAAGTCACACACTACCACAAGCTTCGGCCCTCGGATCAATCTCCCAATCTTTCGCAGCCTCACCAATGTCAATTCCAAATCTCCGGTTGTCTCCCTCTCCCCACCATCCCAAGCTGAACGTACACCTTCCTAAAACCGTAGCCGCCCGTTCTTCCATTCCTCGTAGCGGTTCACTCCCTGTTACATCAGCGTCGCTCGCGTGCACAACTTCATCTCGTAAACGTTGCACCAAGCTGCTTCCCGCCAGCAGTCTCATCTTTGCTGCAATACTGCCTGGCTGCTTGGGAAGAAAGTTGCTGCTGCTTCTCCCATATCGACCTATATGGGTCAGAAGTATTGATGTTCCAGCACAGAACGCCATGAGGAGAAGGAGCGCCGAGAGGAGGTGCGTTGAGATAGGGGACTAGACGAGGCGATAGCGGTGAGTGTTGTCAATGAGAGTTGCGGTGAGGTTACTAAAGAGGGTGTGGATGTCTGCTTGATGACGTATTCCGAATGTGACATTTGAGGCGTTAGTGTCTGGGTATGCTTCATGAGCAAGCGGGATTAGCTCTGGTTGAAATAGACTGCTACCGACAACTATGAGCAGCGGACCAAGTATTGAAGTGAATAGCATGGCAAAGAGTCCGTATTCCCGGTGCTTTAGGGAATCAGCGGTTGCAATCATAGTAGAATTTCCGAGGGGGTCGAGTTGTAAAGTCGTGATCTTTGCGAAGCCCTGTTGAAGCTTGCGATATGGTTGTAGCAAACGGGCCAACGATCCGAGTACGGCAAATGATAGTGCCACAAGGGACAAAACTATAGTGGGAATGAATGACCAAGCATATCTCACGAAGCCCTCGGTAGCCACGTCGGCGAGACCGTGGTACTTTGTTGAATAGTAATACGACGTTTCGAGAGCCGTTGCGATAAGAAGTGGAAGGAGGATTGTAAGAATGATGAGCCACCATGAGAATGACCATGGTTTCCATCTCTGGCGTCCATTTGCGGGATGAAATGTTGGAGGCGCAGGAGGAATTGGCGAAGTGGATATTCCTGGACTCCCACGAAGACCTGATGTTGCAACACTCCTTCCCTTCAATACTGTTTGAGAAGGCTTTTTTGGCAATGTGCTACTCTCGTGAAGAAGCTCCACTAGAGTGGGAATCCGTGCAAGGATCAAGGCCGAAGACAACAGGGAATTGGGTATAGAATCGCGAGGCTGGTGGTGGACCGTACTCAGCACCATCCTCACAATAATGATGATGGCAAGGGAGGCCTCCATGAGTCGTAGCGGAAAGCTCTGGACGCAGAGTCTCTTTTCGTGCTGGCTGATGGTTCCGGGCACGGTGTTGTTCGAGGCCACAGTTTTGCCAATTTTAGCCCAGAGGTGTGCAAGCTCGGAAAAAGATCCCGTGAAATATGCCCCAAAGCTGCGTCCTTGAGATCGTCGAGACCAACATCCGCGGGGAGGGTTGTTTGAATCAGCTGCCACCACACTGAACTGGATCCCTGCCGTCCGCCGTTCATTGAATCAACGATACTTCTTGTGACCTCGGATGTGGCCACACCCAATGGTACTCTTGCTTTTATCTCGCGAGAGACATACAGCACAGCGCTGTCACTAGACGCTCGCGTAATGGTGCGACAGGTGAATGAATACTTCGGAGCGCATATCACTCCTCTCATTCTAAAAGGTTGTGTTGGAGCTCTGATAGGGGTGACGTCGTTGTGTTTAATGAGAATGCGTGACTGGATTCCCTGGTCGGAGACGTTCGAGCACTTTACTGTTGTTATGCTGTTTGATTGGGTATCTTGGAACAGTGGACCCGTCCAAAGGCAGTAGTCTTTTACCGAGCATGAGTCAGTAATAAGGTCTACCTTAACACAGACCCGTGAGTTTGGTAGAAAAATAGACCCATTCACCCACTCTTGTTTAGTGAAAGCTTCATTCGAACCGAACGAAGCTGAGTATTTCCATTGAAACGGTTCGCAATCAAGCTCAGCAGAGAACACATTAAGATCCGCACTCAACGTGCCGTTGATCCCTGTCCTGTGTTAGCCGAGGGTATTTGTTCGTAAAGTTGTTGTCGACTTGCCTTGTTTTGAACTCCTGAAAGACTGCGTAGCAAACTCTGGGCCCACTCCAACTGGATACGAGTTGAATCGTAGAATTGGCGAAAGCCTCGTTGCTATCATGTCACCAGAGGCTCGAGCATGGCTCGTAAAGTCGAATTTATCAAGTACGGTAAATAAAGATTGACTTTCGACCGTTGGATACTCGTTTCTTAGGAGGCCAGTTGAGGCGATGGTCAAGCATTGAAGGATGAGTGTCCCCAAAGTCACTACAGTGACCGAGTGATGTGACATCTTTACAGACATGCGAAGAGTTTTGTAGAATGGCGCCATTGTGTAGTCGAGCAGCGGGGACTCCTCGGCGGTGGCACGTTCCCGGTTCATCTCCAGAAATGGAGCTGATTGTTTGATATTGAATTCCATTCGTGCCCAACAAGCGGAGACAATTGTTAAGACTATCAGAATTAGAAAGTTTCCAGGTGGCGGTTAGGATACGGGTCACGGGTAAACACTTACTCAAAGTAGGTGTAATAGTCCATAGGTAGTGCAACCTTTGGTTACCGTCTATAATACCGTTGTTCTGCTGAGATACGAAATTCAATATCTCTAGCGCGACGGTCATCAACGCAAAGACACAGGCGAAAGCCATAAACACCGGGCGACAAGGATTGAGGTGTGGCCAGGCTTTTCGCAAGAACTTCTTGTAGACCGTAGTCTTCCCTGACGTTGAGTGTAAAGATGGGCTGAGTAAGGGCTCGTCCATGGAGCTGCTTCTATGGATGTAGGTATTGTCGCCGGTATTTGTGATTGCTGTCGTTGCGGCACCGGAAGAATTACCTTGTGGATGTGCACGTTTCTGGGCAGTGGCGCCGGATGGGGCGCTTTCATTTGTCTCGTGCGTGAATCATTTGCTTCCTTGCGGTATTTAAAAGCTTCTCCAAAGGCCTGGCACTCGTATGGCCGCTGCAGCTCGATGCTGTGCTCGGATGGCATCTCGTACGGACCATGGTTCGCCCCGCTCGCGAAACTGGCCAACAGAGCGCTTTGGGTGCTGTCAATTGATAGGGCTTGGTCGTCGCTGTTAATACTCATGGTACTGATGGGAGTTCGTGGTCTTGTAATGGATCAAAGTGTGGTCTTTCGGGGAAAGCATAAAGCAAGCGCTGGAGAACGACAACTTGGAGACGAACTTGTTCATGGCGCCTTCGCACATCAAATATATCAAAGAGGCTGTACT
>RHKH01000042.1:63661-120907 GCA_009829795.1 Lasiodiplodia gonubiensis | reverse complement strand
AAAAAAAAAAAAAAAAAAAAAAAAAAAAAAAAAAAAAAAAAGCTCAGCCTTCTATGTCTTAAGATGTATTCGTCTCCACGTCTATCGACAGTGCTGCAGTTGTTCAACCTCATCAACGCAGCAGCATAGCCTACCAACCGATTTGGTTCCAGATGTTTCAACTTCAGTAATCTGCAAGGAACCATTTTCTAAAATTGAACCAAGCGCGTGATTGGAGTAACCTGGCTACCGAGGGGACAAATGACACTACCTCAGCGAGTCCGGGATTAGAAAAACAGCATCTATGAACCGAATGATCCTCTGAGCCACGCAACGTTCAATGCAATGCCACTCAGAAACACTGCGTACGTCGCCATTGATGCTTGGCCCCTTTTGTGCGACGGGGCGCTGCTGCCTTATTACTGGAGAAGATTCTCGCCCCCTGCATCCCCTTGCTGTTCGCATACTAAACTAAGATTGGTCGCAGTGCAAATAGGAAAGGTAAGGAATGTTATTTCTAAACATAGAGACATCGGTGTAGCTTTCGGTTAGCCCGGCAACGGTCTTGCTACTGCAAGGCTGAGTGCATATCAACAAAACACGTTGTGGTACTTGCAGCAACTTAAACGAGGCTGGTTTCCTGGCCTCACCGTACGAGTCTGACTTTGATCGGGATGAACTGCCGAGGTCCCCCAGAGATACCCTTAGATAGAACTGCTTCGGCGTGATCCCGCAGTTGGACTGTGCATGCGGTCTCTACCTCATGTGAAAAACTGTGAGTGGGAACATTTGGGTCTGTACTGTTACAAGTTCTCTCTTGCTACAATTGGTTAAATAAGTACGTGTTGCTCTAAAATGGTTTTGCTACTGCAAATCATATTCATGGCAAGCGAGCGGGTAGGCCTACGAATAGCACTCTTCACCGCCTCGTAACCATCGCCAAGTGCTAAGGGTGCGACTATATAGCTCAAATTGTTCTGCAAGAATTCGTAAGCTTAAAAAAACGAATCCCTCCCGGCTGAATTACCCTTGTCAATACCGACCATTTCTCATTTCTTTTGTTCTTGCCATCCATCAAGCCGTGGTCAAGCTGTTGCGGTATTCTTCCCTCATTACGTAGGTTTCGTGGGAGCTTCGTATGGAGACTCGAACTTGCTTTTGCTTTCATCTGACAAGGTAAATGCATGATACTGCGACGGGACCACGGTGACGCTAAACCTAGTTAGGCAGCCAAGACGCAAGCTCTCACCACATGAAGACTTTCCACTCGCGTTAAAGTGGGCGGGGCAGCTACCGAGGGTCCACAGCTGGGGAAAAATGCGGAGACGGCGATCGGAACAGGCTTAGCGGCACGCAAGATGATTGGGAAAGGGACGCAGCGCGGGATGTATGAACAGCGCTGAATGGTGGAAGTGAGCCGCTGCATCATAGGCAAGGCGTGGACGGGAGCGGTGTGGAACTCGGTCTGTTTTTTTGTGGCACCAGTGACACATGCTGGTCGGGAAGCGTCCGAGGCGTGGGGGCGTTGGAAGCAGTCTGCAGCCGCGGCGATGAGATGATGCGCGATCAATGTCGGATCACGCAATGCATCTGCAAGGAAACAAATATATATATAAGCTGCCACGTCCCCTCTGAAGACGTACCTTACGCATTGGACTTCAACACCAAAGATGACACACAACGCGATACCTCAACCGCGGGCAAGGCGGCGAGCATGGGTGGACTCCTCCTGTCACCTTCCTTGTGCTCCAGTGGCGGGGCACTAGAATGCTAGCGCGATTTGAAAATCCACACTTTCGCCTGTTCCAATTGGAGATTGCTCTTTCTTGGACAAATGATTCCATGGTCCCATCCTTTCTTTCTCGGGAGACGTCCCGGTCGGCGACCATATATATAGAGGCCGGTTGCAAAGTTATTTTCAGCAACCAGCCAGCCGCAACACCATGTCGAACAAGCCAATTTTCGCAGCAACTCATCCGCGAGCATGTTCGACAGCCTTCGAGCGCGTGGGTATCACCATTTTAGCAGATCATCCATAGCTTGGATCCTTCTACTAACACCGGACAATTCGCAGGTCTTTATGACGTGCCAGGATACGCTTCAGTGCATGCACGAGCCTTTTGGTGATGCGTACTACTATGGCCTTGAACGACTAGGTGAACGTTATGAAAACGATCCGAAGGGGCGAAAAGAGAGTGGATTTGAAAACAGTACCTTCAAAACCATTTTTGAGAACATCGATCATGAAAGCGCAAAGGTTCGACACCCTTCCCGGTTTTGCCAAACGTCAATCATCCTACTATACATCTGGCGTTCTTGCCATTGATATTGCCTTATCGATGGCTCTCTCAACTTTCCCGACGATTCCGGGTACCACTCCTGCAGATTCCTCCCACTCCAATACTCCTCAATGAATTTCGATGGGAATGTCTACATCACAAAATTCAATCCACATCTTTCTGCGCCAGCCGCCGCAGGTCCTTCCTGAAACTTGCACAATCTCAACGCATACTTACCGGATCAACAACAGGGCAAGCGCGTCTTCATCAAGGACATGGCGTACTACATTATGCCTCCGGACCAAAAGCCAGCATCAATCGCACCGTCCCTATTAGAGTACACACACAGCATCAACGGTTCCACCAACGGCAACACCACCAACGGCAGCAACGGCAGCAACGGCCACGCCAACGGCGCCCACCCCGCCCTCTCACCCGCCACCCACGCCGAACCCGGCAACCCGACCGTCGTGCCCGCCGCGCTGCTCTCCCGCTTCCACTGGACCTTCCTGATCCGGCACCCGCGGCACAGCATCCCTTCGTACCAGCGCTGCACGACGGCGCCGCTGGACGCCGTGACGGGCTGGTCGCACTACCTGCCGTCCGAGGTGGGCTACGCCGAACTGCGGCGGTTATTCGACTACCTGCGGGGCGTCGGTCTCGTTGCCGGGGACGGTGCGGAGGCGGGGGCGGGAGAAGGGGTTGACGTCTGTGTCGTCGACGCGGACGATTTGCTGGACGACCCGGCTGGTGTGATTGCGCGGTACTGCGAGAGCGTGGGGATGGAGTTCAGTCCGGGGATGCTGAGTTGGGATGTCGAGGAGAGCCACGAGGTTGCGAAGGAGAACTTTAAGAAGTGGAAGGGCTGGCATGAGGATGCGATTCATTCGACCGATCTGAAGCCGAGGGCGCATGTAAGTTGATCGGATTTGGCTTCTTCTTGGTGGGGATTTGTGGAACTTATGCTGATATGATTCGCCTTGAAAAGAAGAAGGTGCCGAAGTCAGATGACGAGCTGTATGCGGAGTGGGTCGACAAGTTTGGAGAGGAGGGAGCAAAGATTATCAAGGAGACTGTGGAGGCAAATGTGGCGGACTACGAGTACCTCAAGCAATTTGCTATGAAGGTGTAGCTGCTGTCTTTTTAATTACCCACTTTTCAGCCGCTGTTGTTGCTGTGGAATGGTTGCAACATTCGAAACATACACACAGTTGGGCTCTTTAACATTTTCAAGCGGGCAATTGATGCGCAGCAAAAGACTTAAAAACAGCTACAAGCCCTGCTTCTGTGCAGGCGCCTGGGTCCAGTCTTGGAATTACACACTGAGCGGAATATATGCATGCTTGTGCAAATCAGCGAGCAATTATAAGAGTAGTCGAACTCTAGAACATACGGAAAGTCGATTGTGTGATGCCTTAGACATTGCTGCAGAAAACTTTGGATACCCGCCACGGTACTGCTTATTGAACGTCTTCAGCTCTTCCATCCCCCCGACTACCATCTCAGTATGCTTCTATTTCTTCCAATATGTGCTCGCCGTTTCATGTACAAATAACATCCAGCGCCCAGTCCGCAAAATGCCGGTAAATCCTCAACGTAGCCTTATCCAGCTTCACCGGCGGCGGTATCCGCGGGAGCAGCCGCGGCGAATGGCACTCCAATCGCGTTCCCGACGCCACGATATCAGCTATATCCGGCGAGTACAGCTCGGGGTGTCTCTCGAACAGGGCCGGGTCCAATTTGTACACGGACGCGCCATCATCCATCCGCAACATCCGAAACGTCTGGCGCACGTACGCCGCCTCTTGAAAAAGCGCCGCCGCGTCCGGCGCCGGCAGCTCCTTCCCCTCCAGCCGCGTCTCGCGATCAGGCTTGCCGCCCGGTTTGTTGATTTCGTCGCCCATGACCTGCGTGATCTCCCAGACGTGAACGTAGCCGGGCGTGGGCTGGTCGAACGTGCGGACGAGTTTCGACAGATCGGCTTCGACGCAGTACATGCTGGCGATGTCGAGGATGATTTCGTCGAGGCGCGGGTTGGCGGCGTGGGTGAGGATCAGCTTGTCGCGCAGGGCCTGGAAGGGGCACCAGTCGATGAAGGTGGGATACGACTCGGTGATCTGCAGCGCCGACGGCCGGTACTTGGGGTGCAGGCGGGCGTACATCTCGCGGGTCGGGTTGAGCTGCCACGTGACGAGCTTGGAGAGGTGCTTGTACCATTGGGTGGGCGTGTACCATGACATTGCGTCGGGGCGGGTCAGGCCGTTCCACATGGAGAACATGATGGAGGTGAATTGGTCGAGGGTGTGTCTGACTGGTGTCAGTGGAGTTCCGAGGGGTTAGTATTGGGTGACGCACAGGTGCCTTTCGGGTGGTAAGGATGGGGTGATTTCTTCCCATTTGTGCCAGATGCACGCCCGGATGGCGCTGATGTGGTCGGAACACATCGAGTTGGATGCTTTCACGCTCACCTCCTTTGGTGGACTACAGGCCATGGCGTGCGAGTATGCAGGTGGGCCCATCTGGTAGTTGTAAGACCAAATACCGGGTATTTGGCTGTTCAAGCCGAATGATGTTGGTACATGCTCCGCGCCTGTCTCGGTCCCCCCTTCGCTGTGGCCTGCAAAATTTAGCATGCTCATCCATTCAGGTTGATCTTCGTTGGAGCCAGATGACGCAGGAATCAGCGCGGTCTCAACCTCCTCCCAAAAGTCCCGAGGTTGCTCGGCGATCTCTGCATTGATTGCATTCATGGTTGCAGTGGGCTGGGGATCTCCACATTGCGCAGGGGAGGAATCCCGGACATCCACCTCGCTTGGCTGAGCCTCGTCGGTCAAATTGCCTGATTCGTCAAGCGTGCTCTGCATCAAGCAGGACAGGTGCTGCAAGGAAGCCTGTGCGCTGGCGAGCTTGTTGATGAACGAAGTAAGTTGCTTGCGGAGACGTTGATTTTCCGCCTCCAGCTTTGCAATCTGCTCATTCTCAGATGTACCGGCTCTTTCCAGCCGTCGCTCCAGGTCTTTGATGTAAGCTGATTGGCGTTGGCGGAAAGCTTGCTGTGACATGCGGTTCCGAAGTTTCCTGAGCGGGGGTGATCAGCACCGATTCGGACGGCAGGATGCTTTACCGAGGTTGTACTTTCTGTCTGCAGCAGTAGCATCAGACTCTGCATCGGCACTTCCCACTTTCCGACGAGCCATGTTGAGATATGGCGATTATTGATAGGTAGACACGCTGGATGTAGGTGGGAGAAATAGAAAGAAGGGGATTCCGCCCTGTGACAAACGAGTGCGAACGGACCGGCTGACAAATGACCAAAATTAGGCTTGGATTTCCTTGGCAGTTCCAAGCATCCCGCAACCCTTTACATATAGATCATTGGACTCGACAACATACGGGCTTGAGTGCAACATGGCGAGCAGATTGATTTTGGCTATACCGATTCTGCCCTTGCTCCCAATCTCCTGTAGAATGCCTCGGAACAAAGGCGGCTTTCTATCTACTTTCATTTCAAAGCTTGGGAGCATCCGTGCTTGCAATGCACTCAATTTCAACATCTGTTCCCAAAGGCAGAGACTTGACTCCAACACAGGTACGAGCCTAGGCAATACGTCAATTCCCATTGGTCAGCTCCGAGGGTAATGCTTCTTACGGGTTTCGGGTCGGTGAAGAATGTCTCATAAACTTGATTCATGGCGGTGAAATCAGCTATATCGGCGAGAAAGATGTTGACCTTGATCACTCTCGACATATCCGAGCCTCCAGACTCCAGAACAGCAGCGAGGTTCTTCAAGATTTGTCTCTGATTCGAAGCCGTCAGGATGGTTGTCATACGCCTGAACCTCTACTCACAGTTCTGTCTTGGACAGTGCCTTCAATCATCTTCCCTGTCTGGGGATCCATTCCGACCTGGCCGGAACAGTAGACTCGACCTCCATCCTTGACTGCCTGAGAGAGAAATGGCGGGGGCTTCGGCGCTTTCGCTGAGTAGACTGCATCTCTCGCCGAGGCCATGGTTTGTGAGAAACGACGGACAGAAAAAAGCGAAGGCCGCATTGCACAGGATAATTTGCTGAGACTGTGTCTCCCAGTGCAGGTGCTGGTTGCGGGGCTAAATAGTTGATGAGTGTTACTAATTGTTTGGTTAGTCAGTGTCAGACTTGCCCCGCACTCATCACGCCCTGCAGATGACATCGGCTCCGATAAGGCATACCTATCTCCGTACGACCAAGCAACTGCTGGAGGTAGCAGTGTAACGAGGGTAGTAGCCGCCAACTATAAATAGTTGATCGGTTGAAGTATTCGAGACACTATCGCACCTACAACCGATAATGGCGGGCGAAACGCTTCCCTCCCCGGTCGCCCCGGCTGACGTCGTCCTCAGCATCAATGACCTCCAGCAAATAGCATCCAAGAGGCTCTCGCCATCAGCAAGAGGTACCCTCAACTTTCTGTTGCGTTGAACAGACATCCTTGCATCAATGCTAACACATCCCCCTCCAGACTTCTTCAACTCCGGCTCCACGGACCAAGTCACAGTCCACGAGAACAACACCGCATACTCCAAGTACCGCCTGCGCCCGCGCGTCCTCCGCGACGTGTCCAGCGCCGACCCCAGCACCGTGGTCTTCGGCGAGCGGATCGCCTTCCCGCTCTGCGTCTCGCCCGCCGGCCTGCAAGCCATGGCGCACCCCGCCGGCGAGCTGGCCACCTCCCGCGCCTGCGCCGCGCGCCGCGTGCACATGGGCATATCCTCGTTCGCCAACCACACCATCAGCGAGATCCGGTCCGCCGGCACATCCGTCTGGCCCGGCATCGCGCACGGCATCCAACTCTACACGCTCAAGGACCGCGGCAAGCAGGAACGCATCATCCGCCGCGCGGAGGAGGCGGGCTGTACCGCCATCCTGCTGACCGCCGACAGCCCGGTGCTCGGCGTGCGGTACCACGAGCACCGCAGCGACTTCCGCACGCCGGAGGGATTGCACTTCCCGGTTATCGAGTGGACGAACGAGGAGGTGCGGGCGCGCACGCACGACGCGGGGTTTAAGACGCTGAATTCGGACGCGCACACGTGGGGCGAGGTGGCGTGGCTGCGGGCGCGGACGAAGATGGAGGTTTGGATCAAGGGCGTGTTGGCGGCCGAGGATGTAAGGTTGGCAAGGGAGTATGGGTGTGATGGGGTTATCATCAGTAATCATGGTGGGAGGCAGCTGGACGGGACGCCGGCGACGATTGATGTGTTGGCTGAGTGTGTTAAGGCTGCGGATGGGAAGATGAGGGTGCATATTGATGGGGGGATTAGGAGTGGTGCTGATATGTTCAAGGCGCTGGCTTTGGGGGCCGAGTGCTGCTGGGTTGGGCGGCCGATGCTTTGGGGGTTGGCGGTATGTTGTGCGATCTCCATGGTTCTTGCGCGAAGCTGACACGTTGTAGTATGATGGAGAGGCTGGTGTGGCGAAGATGTTGGACATCTTCTACGAAGACTTCAAGAGGTGCATGCAGCTGACGGGTTGCTCGAGACTGGAGGATATCACGCCGGATTGCCTCGGGATTGTCAAGTCGGATGGGCCCCTGGCGCGCTTGTGAGGACTTTCGGCCGACTTGATTTTATACTGTTGTTTTCCCCATGCGTCACATAGACCCAGTCATTTTTGGTTCCATTCGAGTTTCGCCGACTACTACCTACGTGCTGCTATCTAAGTTTGCCTTGTTGATTTCCTGACAAATGCGGCTTCTGCCCCGGATCTGTTCTCCGCAACGTATGAAAACGAATGGGATGGGAATCATGAGCAAGCTCGCGAACGCCGGAATGCTCGTAGCCCACGATGGTCCCAGATGCTCATACATGCTCTCGGCCGCGAGTACCAGCAGCGCACTGGCCAAGCTACGTCCACAACTCGCCGCAGCCATGGCGCTTGCAGAGTAAATCTTGTAGGCGTCCGTCAGGTAGTTGAAGAAGACGACGAAAATGAGCATGTACGCCACTCCGAAAGGCAGACCAGCCAGCATGGGGACGATCCAGTGGATTTCGGGCCGGCTTGTCCACGCGAGCCAGAACATGGCGGCAGTGAGCACTGGGCCCGCTCCGCATGCGAGTGGTAGCCTCTGGTATTCCTCTCTGAAGGACCATGGCTCTCCTCGGTTTTTTGCGTTGTGGAGCTTGCGGTCCCACCAGAAGAAGATGGCTAGGGCGAAGACGGAGCTGATGGCGATCGGGAGTAAAGCCAGGCCGGCCGTTGGAGGAGACATGTCGTAGACTCCGCGGAAGATGAAGGGATACGCCTGGAAGAACAGAAACAACACGGAGAAGATAAACGAGACATACATGGTCGTAAAAATGACAATGGGTTCGGTAAAGAGCATCTTCACCGGACGCGCCAGAGATATGATGAGCATCTGCAGGAGGTCAGTCTCCTCACCAGGGCTTTGATTTGGGGGGCACTCGTGTTTGCGTCTGAGCACGGGTTCGTATGTCTCGGGGGTAACGACGAGTAGCAAGAAAGTGCATCCGGCGAGTATGGTGGACAGGTAGAATGACCACCGCCAGCCGACCAGGCTCACGTACCCAAACAAGATGGGTCCTGTCGTGATTGGAATAACCGAAACCTGTACATTGTCAGATGCTGTTTGTAGCGGGCTTGAAGAGCTTTTCATGCCACTGTGTATATCGCGGTTGCACGTCCACGCAGGCGCTGATCGGTATAGAGATCCGAATAGACGCCTCCGATGACTGAGATGGGCGTTGCCCCACCGACCCCGGCTATGGCTCGAAACGCAACCAGGGCGTTGAAAGATGGGGAAAGTCCGCAGCCCAGAGAGGCACAAGTGAAGATGGCGAAGCTCAGAAGACTGATTGGCTTGCGGCCGTACTTCTCACTCAAGGGAGCGAAGAAGAGAGGTCCGATAACGTATCCGAGAAGGAATACACTAGTCGGTAGAGCTGCTTGTACTGGGTGGGATATGGAAAAGTGATTCCGAATGTACAGTGAAGTGCCAGCCGGCAAACTGGAGGAAAGAGTGCTGTTGCACATGGCGAGACAGTAGATTGACGCCACAAAGAGCTTTTTCCTCTGCCCAGAAGCTTCAGTACGGTTTGGCCTCACTACAGAACAAATTTTCTCTTACTCGATTCCATTGGCTTGGAGGCTGATGTTTAAGTCTTGAGGCTGTCTCTGTTGAACCGACAGCATCAGATGCCCGATGCCCTTGGGATTTTTCCATGCCTTCAGAAATCAAACGAAACGCGAATGGTGAGTATTCCGTTTCAAAGGCAGCCTCGAGCATGTTGTCCGAAGGGCGGGAGGCGAGTCATCGGCTATCTGGAATGACTAAGTCGTCGGCTATACGCAATGACTAACATTTTACTGAGTAACACCGATGGATGCACTGCGCCTACCGATTTACACTTCTGCCGGGACTATCAAAGTGGAGACACCTGGCGCGCTCGCTACTTCGTGTAGTTCCAATAAGCTTGCTCGTAGAATGCACAACTATGAGGTCGTTATGCTTACGCTAATATAACACGGCTCACATTACAGGCTTCAGGAAACTGTAGGTCAAATTGGCATGATATCAGACTAGAGCAACTTGAATAGCGCTCGAACACTATTTCTAGATGGCAACCTCTTTCTCTGCGGCATCATAAGCAGCCTCCAGGGTACTGACAATTTTCCTAAGCATTTCCTCGTTGACCGTGATTGCTGGAGCCAGCAAAATATGATCTCCGCGGTGTCCATCGACAGTACCTGACATGGGATAGAGATGCACACCCATGTCAAACGCCTTAGCCTGAATCTTGAAAGCAAACCTGAGTGCGGGATCGAGGCTCTCCTTCGTCTGCTTGTCCTTCACAAACTCGACAGCATAGAAACACCCCCTCCCTCTCACGTTCCCCACAAACCTCTTCTCCCCCATCGTCTCCACCAACAGCCTCTCCAACACCTCCCCCATCCGCTTCGAATTCTCCACCAACCCCTCCCTCCTGACGATCCGCTGCACCGCCAGCGCCGCCGCACTAGCCACGGCATGCGCCTGGAACGTGTACGACTGAAACACCACGCCCGACCCCCGCTCCAGCGCATCCATCACCCTCCGCTGCGCCAGCACCGCCGCAATCGGCAGATACCCACCCCCCAACCCTTTCCCCACCGCCACGATATCCGGCACCACGCCCTCCTCCTGCCACGCAAACGTCGTCCCCGTCCTCCCCATCCCGCACATGACCTCATCCAGCACCAACAGCGCCCCATACCTCTCGCACACCTCCTTCACGGCCCGCCAATACCCCCTTACCGCCGGCACGCACCCAGCCACCGACCCCGCCACCGTCTCCCCCACGACCGCCACAACCCTTCCCGGGCCGACGCGCCGGAACTCCGCATCCAGCTCATCCGCCAGCCGCGCGACGTACGCATCGTCCGTCTCGCCGCCGCGCCGGTGCTGGTACGCGTAGCACGGCGACACGTGGCTGACGTGCGGCAGCGCGACGGCGTCGGCGTACGGCCGCGTGCGGGCTGGCGAGTGCGTCAGGCTGGCGGCGCCCAGCGTGTTGCCGTGATACGACTGCCGCCGCGCGATGTAGTGCACGCGGCCGGCGTCGCCGCGCTCCCAGTGGTACTGCCGCGCCAGCTTCATGGCGGATTCGACGGCTTCGCTGCCCGAGCCGACGAGGTAGGCTTTGGCGAAGCTGCTGCTGTCGTCGATTCCAGCATTCGCTGCCCCGACCAGCACCCCCGCCAGCTCCTCGGCCGCCTCGTTCGTGTACGCCAGCGTGTGGCAGTAGCTCAGCTTGGCCATCTGCGCGGAGACGGCGGCCGCCACCTCGCCGTTGCCGTGGCCGATGATGGCGGCCGTCGCGCCGCCCGT
This sequence comes from Lasiodiplodia gonubiensis, assembly GCA_009829795.1. Lineage (NCBI taxonomy): Eukaryota > Fungi > Ascomycota > Dothideomycetes > Botryosphaeriales > Botryosphaeriaceae > Lasiodiplodia > Lasiodiplodia gonubiensis. The sequence continues at coordinate 109,784 of RHKH01000042.1, read as the reverse complement.
CGCGTCGATGACGGGGCCGACGGAGGGGAGGTGCAGGGTCAGGCCGGAGGCGGACGCGACGAGGGGCGGGCGCGTGCGGAGTTGGTTGTGCATAAGCGCGGGGTCGGCGCTGCCGGGGCGGGGATTAGGCTGGGGTGTGGGGGTGGAAGGCATGGTGGTGATGGGGCGTAGGCGTTTTTGCGGGTGGAGCGGGCGCGGGCGCGGGATAAAGTGGTAACGTTTGTATGGGAGGAGATTGAGGGCTCTGTGGGTCATGGTTTGGGTGGGAGCTGGAGGGAGGAGGTCGTTGATGGGGAGGTGTTTAAGAAAGGCGCTGACACCTCTTCGGCGATCTGACATCAGCAACAGGGTGCAAGTCGCTGCTTTGTTTCTTGAGTTCTTCCAAACCTTGCGGCACAATTAACACCTCAACACCAACTGCAGCATCAGCAGTCACTATCACCACCTATGCTGTCGCCGCTGCAGAAGTCGGAGAAAGACAAGATACTAGCGGGTAGGTAGTTTCTCCAATCCGATAGCGCCGGAACTACGCGCTCAGCAAGAAAATGTAATATTGCTCTCTATATTTTCGCAAGGCAGCAATGGCTATGATTCAAGATGCGACGGAAGCATGAACGTGACGCACACATATGAGAATGGATTGTTGGCTGCATGCTCTAAAAGTTGATCCTCTTTGATCAGCGTCGAAACCAGCAGTCACTGTGAGGCAAATGGCGTCCATTCTGGTTTCATCTCAGGCCCCTCCATTTATGCCCCATCCTACCTTTAGCACGAAGGAATCGAGCCAAATTATCTGTACAGTATGCTATGCCCACTCTCAGTGTCGGCTACTACAACTTTGTTCTCCCAATGTCGTTGATCATCTGACAGTTTGACAGAGTTCAACTCGGAGATCAACAACGTATCTTTGGCGATTCTGGCTGAGAGGGTAGGACGCGCCCTGTAGGAGAAAAATCTGAAGAACATGATGTCGATTGGCTCAGTTGGAAAAGCAGAATGGCAATCTTTATTAAAAATCCTCTGCTAGTTGTCGAGATCGACATCTGGAAAAATGGCTGGAAGCGCTTCAAACCCCTTGAGCTCGAAGTCTTTCCCCGCTTTCAATAACATTCTGTCTGAGAAGAGAATGGTGGTTCTGGTGGAGAATGCCATTCCAAATGACATACGGAGGTGAGTAGCTTATCGAGAACCTCAGCCCATTCTTCTGAAGAGCATGGCCCCTACCAAGGCGGAAGAACTCCACGTCTTCGTAGATTGGTTTGTAGTGGTGTTCGTATTGGCTGGTGCGCTCGGGTTGTTCAACAAAAGCCCGAACTCGGCCGAGAACCCCAGATATCGAGACTCCTTGACCCCCTCTCGCAGCCGGTGGCTAGCGTAGTTTTGTTGTTTTGATTCATCGGATACCTATAAGGTCCCAAAAACAGCAGTAGACTACGGGCTGGACCTATCACATCATCTGCATGGGCACAGTCATTCTCTGTTTTAAGCCCCTGCTATTCTTCGCGCCAGCCATCGGCTGCACGAGGGGGGTGTACACACAAGCTTCTGCACGTTCAACAACGTAAAAGCTTGTACCTGACGGCGCAACTTTGCTCCGCCTTAGAAATCCATTCGGCAGATATTCTGCCCGTTTGCTGACACACCGAGTTAATGCACACTGCGCAACGGCCTCAACGCCCGAACACCACAGCCCCAGCGGAGTCGCGTATTGGCCAGGACTAAGCTGAAAGCACATACTACTCGGAAGATCAGGCATGATATTGGTAATCAGCGAGATAGAGGAGCAGGAAAAGGGCGGAAGCTTTGAGGACATATAAAATGGACACTTCTGTCCTGAATGCATGCCACAGACAGCAAACTTCCTCAACTCGAAAGCCCACTGCATTGATATCTCCAAACATTGTCTCGCCATGCATCCTCACAAGCTCCTCCAACTACTCTCAGTTTCCGGCAGTGCAGTCTCCTGTGGAGCTGGCCTCCCGCATTCCCTGCCCCTACCCAGCATCCAAACCCTCACGAAGCGCCGTAAGCCTTTTCCTCACCAATCCCTTCTCAACCTCCCGCCACTAACACCCCCCCAGAAACCGCCGCACCTCCGCCTCCTCCCCCCTCCAACTCCATCTCGTTGCACTGAATTGTCGCGCAGAACACGCACCAGATGCAAATCTCCGACGACGCCTTCATCGCGCGCGACCTGGCGCACTTCAACCACCACCCCAACATAACCGTGCACTACCCGCTCGGCGTGACCATGGACCTCGACCAGCACCTCACCGACATGCGCCTAACCTTCGCGACCTACTCGGACGCCGCGCCGCACAACCACAACTACAAAGTTCTCTTCGGCGAAGCCGACTGGACGGTCGCCCTGGCGCGGGCGAGCGGCACCAACGACGGGCCCATGGTCGTGCCGCGCGGCGAACTGCTCCCGCCGAGCATGCGTAGGGTGACGTACGACCTGATGACCGTGGCGCGCTGGGAGGGCGGGTTGATGGTGGAGGAGTTCCTGTGGACGGATAATCCGAGCGTGTATCGCCAGCTGGGGTTCCTGCCGACGCGGCCGGCTGGGGACCTGCCGGATCTGGAGATGAACGATTACACGGCGCCGCTGTCGACTCAACCGGGTGTAGATAGCGCGGCATCCAACAAGGCGTTGGTGAAAGAGGCGGACGATGCGCTGAATGCAGGAAGGCTGGATGCGGAGAGCTTGCACGTGTCGCCGAACGTGATGGTGTATGGGCTGAACGATGAGGGGCTTGGGCTGCAGGGCTACCTCGACGCTGTTACGTCGTTTAGGACGGCTTTTCCGGATTTGGTGTTGGCGAATCGGCAGGTGATTGCCCAGGGAGATTGGACAGCGACGGTTGGGATGCTGAGCGGAACGCATGAGGGGTCGTTGCGGTTGCCGGCGTATTTGGCCGATGGGCCGGTTGCGGCGACTGGGAAGAAGTTCGATCTGCTGCATTACAACATTGCGCGCTGGCAGGACGGGAAGATTGTGGAAATGAGGATTAATGTTGATACGTTTGGTATTCTCAGTGCTCTGGGCATTGACATCTAAGGCTTCGAATAGAGATTATAGTGGTAGACCTAGCACGCTATATTCACTCCCCTTTGTCCCAGTGTAAACTGTTCGTTAAAGGATAAAGTCTACTTCTATTGCTTTTATCTTCAAGCTCCTTTCTTATTCGAATCGATCTGACCTATACGCAGCTCCTTAATTCAGGAAGTTCGGTGAGCGTTGATTTGTTAATAAAACCCTGATCGTGAGTCAATACCTTTGTCGCGTTACACGAGTTACTCTCCAAGACGTACAGCTATAGGTCGTGCAGGGAATCGACGGGAAGCGCCCCTTCTTTACGATGTATCGTCCTGGATGGATTGCAGAAAGAAGGCATAGATGGGCCACTTATTTTTTTTTATCATCGTCACAGTCGCCGTTCTTATCATCCTTGCAATCGGACCCCAATCCTGCAGGAACCGGCTGCAGCCGAGTTCGCAAAGTATTCGTGCAAGAAACACTAATCCGCATTTCCTAGTTTCATACGTCATGCATACATGATACATGCAAGCAAAAATCGATATACCATCTATGAATTGCGCGCAAGGTTTGATTGATACAGTCTCGTAGAGTTCGTGGTCGAGTGAAGCGAATATTTTGGTCGTTTCGCCCCCATGCTAATGAATTGGTTAGGGGACCCTGCAATCACTTTTACACCGCTCGTATTTTCGCAGCTTCTGCCACTAAGAATTCTGATCTTCAGCCCCCACGCCCCACATTCCCCACTTGACCCCGAGGCTGAACAAAGCTCATCGACTATCTTTTAGTTTAAATCAATGCCGAAATCCTTCGGTAGCAGAGCCATCGCTCATCATGGATCCCCCACAACACGGGCCAGTCTTGCTCAGGGAACAGCAAGCTCCGCTCCTGGGCCCCCCACAAATCGCAGGGACCTCAAGCGACACCAACGAAAATCAAGATCCTACGTCTATCGCAAAACCGGGCTCCCATGACCAAATTCGAGCGAACTACATTCCAGCAGATCGTAAGTCGAACAACAAGCGGCTTCGCGACGTCGAGACTCATTTTTCCAGGGTCTGATTCTAATGTTCCGACGCCGGATGCCGATGGCCGCTCATCAACGGCCCAATGGCTTCCTTACACTCTCGGGACATATTTCCTATCTCTTCTTACCGCCTACACTACAATGCTATGTTTAGCTGTGGTGTTACTGTACTGGTATTCCACATCGAATGATGGACTAGGCAAGGACGACGGATCGTCGGCAGTATACTTCGGATGGCGATTCTCTCCTTCCATTTTCGCCGTCATCTACGTCCAGCTCACGACCATGCTTATCGAAGACGTGAAAAGGACCGAACCGTTTGCTCGACTGGCTCGATCAGGACTCAAAGGAGCTTTAGCGTCATCGACTATATTGCAAGCTCCTGGCGCATGGTGGAACGCGTTGGCAGACGGTTTCTCAAAAAAGAAGAATGGTGGCCGGCGAAGCTGGCTGCTCGTCTCTTCTGCACTCATCAACATCATCGCATTCCTAGTCATATCGCCATTGATGCCATCTCTTCTGGAATCGAGGAATGTTGTCATTTCGAAGCAGGTCGAATTCACACGTGTCACACCCAAGTCCGATGGGCCACTATCCCTGAACGCTGGCAGAGACACGTACTTGAGGATGACTGGCCACGTTCTCCAAAACATCTCAGCCTCTGCATGGATATCGAACAACTACACCATGCTCCCCTTTTGGCCGTCATACATCTCCGACGCTCCACTCGGTTCCGTGCTGTCTACAACTCCGCAGACCTGGAAGGCTGAGACACCGGTATTCAAAGCCGAGCTCGACTGTTCGCCCATCTCTCTGTCAGCTGTAGCGGAAGTCCGCGAAAACTATACAGAGACGACGTCGATCGGAGACCGCAATGTTACACACTTGCAGGTGGTGGATACGACCTCAATCATTTTGACTTCCGACGACGGCTGTACCTGCGGCCTCGCAACTGGATCGGACGACGGAACTGATCCGGAAGCAGTAATATTGTCCGAAGGAGCTTTCTGGGTCGATCTCTCCAGGGTCACCAATTCGACTTGGGATGATGGCTTCGACGCAAGATTGTTTGACCATTCATCTACCTGGAATATTTCAAAAGAGTGCGGGAACAGGGAGCTGATTGTCTCTCATGCAGCCCTGAACGAGAGTCAGCTGTCTGGCCATATTTGTAGCACCAACTACTATATGGCAAACGTCACTGTCACTGCGTCCTTGTCAAGTGGCTCTTCTGAGATTGGTTTCGACGAGGGCGAGTATCACGCCAAACGGGTACTCGTTCCGGAAACGTTCCTCAACGCCAGCAAGCTGCAAGACCTACTCCGCACGGACTGGTCAGATTACTTGTTGGGCGAGCCTGATCTTTTCAGTCTTTCGCTACCAACCGCTTCCGACTTTTCCGGGTTAACATTGGTACTTGCGGCTCATTACGGCTTTGACCTCATGGCTATGATTAAAGATGCCGATGATGATGTTGTCAAGCAAGCGGGTCAGATAAAGCAGAGGCTATTTGGAGAAATGATGCAGCACTCGATTCTTCAAGAGGATGCATCAAGTAGCGAGCAATTCACCGGGGATTTGATTCTTGTCGAAAGACGAGTCGTCGTCCACGCGAGAATTGCTGTTGCCCTGGCAGTCCTCTTTTTCCTTTCATGGTGCTTGTTTCTCGTGGTCTGGAGATTTTCTCGGCTGAAACGCAGGCCTCTGAACCTGAGCGTTGACCCCGCGACAACCGCGGGAGCTGTTTCCCTGATTACGTCTGAGCCGGATACGAGGAAGGCTCTGCTGAGCTTGGACCAGTCCTCGAGAAACGAGATGACTGAGATACTTTGCACCAGAAAATACTATACAACTCAAAATACACTTCATGAGACACTCTCAGCGAGCGAGACGCCCTCAACTACCGATGAGAGTCCCGGTAAGTTTCAAATTTCAAACTTTTTCCCGTTGTCCTCTACTTTCAGAAATATGGTTCACGTTGCTCTCAATCTAACAATAGTGTCACAGAGATCCAGCGAAGCCTTACATCGGATTGGAGACCGTTCGTCCTTCGTCTGCGAGCAACACTGACACTCCTACTCGTCCTCATTGTTGTACTCGTGGGCGTACTTGTACTATACAACTTTTCCGAGCGCTCTCTACTCTACGCCAAAGTCTTCATATACCAAACCAACATCTCTGTCTTCGGCACCGAGGCTCCAACAATAGCGCCATTCTCTATCATCCCAACATTCATTGCTGTAGTAGTGGCCGCATGGTGGGCTGCCATGGACTCAGTGTTCCGTCGGCTGCAGCCTTACCTACTGATGGCGAAGGGCCCGGTACCGCTCTCTCGCGGACCTGGCTTGTCGTACGAATCATCATCGTGGTTATATGCAGCTGCCAAATCAGCCTTGAATGGACATTGGCTCCTCTTCCTACTCACCTTTGGGACATGTCTTTGCTCGGTTTGTGAGTTACATCTTCATTATCGCGGGTTCGCATAAACTAACATAGTGGAGTCACGGTTGCCATGTCCGCATTATTCTACACGGGGCCAGGGGACATCTCTCAGCACATGACGATGGAAAGAGAGCTTGAACTGCGCTCGGTTCCCTCGCTATTTCAAGCAGACTACACTTCGCCTCTGATGTTCGAACTCGGATCCCGCACGCAGATCCTGAAAAACATGTACAGAGACTTCGCCACGAACTGGATGTATAGTGCTACCATCCAACTTACGCTCAACGGGTCTGAGCCAGCTTGGAGCTCGGATGGCTGGAGTTTCCTTCCGGTCGATCTGTCCAAAATTTCGGACTCGAGCATTCCACACGCAGATAATCACACTGCTGCTCAGTTGAGCAGTGTTTCAACAACAACATCCGCGCTCCGAGGTCGTCTGGAATGCAGTCCCTACGAGCATTTGGACGACGTATCCACATGGCTCACAACCTACGACCTCACCAACTCATCAGCCTGGAACGCCAGCACCTTCCCCGCCGACTGGTCAATCGGCTACGAGCTCGGAGTATCCGGCAGCCCGACCACTCCCGACGACCCCGTCTTCAACATGTTCAACGACACCTACCTGCTCTGGGACGCCTCTCGCGTATCCTGCTGCACGAACGGGACGAACGACGCGGATAGAGCCTCCGCCTTCGGGTACTGGACGCCATACTACGCCGACGACACACCGCTCGACCTCAAACTCAACCCCAACTCCTACCCCATGAACTTCACGACCAAGTGGATCCACGGCCACGCCGCCTCCGGCTTCCGCAAAAACGGCAGCGAGACCGACCGCTTCATCTTCCGCGAGGCGCCGGCGGCACAGGCCCTGCACTGCGCGCCGGTCATCGAGACGGCTTCGGCCACCGTTGTCGTCAACCACCGGACTGGGGAGGTGCAGGCGTATGCCATCCTGGACGAGCCAGCGAGCGCGGATGACGCCTGGAGGGATGTGTATCTGATGCACAAGGCGGCGTCGGGCGGCGCGCACGACGTGCTCAGCGTCACTGTCAGGTAAGATGATGTCACCGGGGAGCGTGGAATACGCGGTGGGTGGATTTGACTGATGGTTGTTTAGCTACGGCGTTCTGTTCCTCGACGCGCTGCTTGGGGCGTCGATTCACAACAACATGTTCCGGCTCAACGGAACGAGTGCCGCTACCGTCGACGAAGCCCTGGGCGACGTGACGTTCAACTTCCGGGACGCGGAGCAAGGCCTCGATCTCGACTTGATGACATACGCGATGTATTCGATGGCGGGAGAGGACCCGGAAGCCCTGCTGGACCCGGTCGTCATGGCGGATCTCGCGAACAAGACGTTTTCGACGTTTTTCCAGCACTTCGTCAGTACGAACCTCTCGACCACCGGAAGCTGGACGTACCAGAGGATAAACGACACTCTACCAAGCGACTTAGGAGAGATTTTGGACGACGATGGCAGTGTCAGTCCCAACCAAACTGTGTTCTATCCGGTATCTCAATCGAACCGCACGGCCGACGTTCTGGTTTCCACGCCGGTTGAAATGCTTCGCATGGGCACCGTGGCTGTCTGGCTCAGTGTGGTGGTTCTGATCTGGCTGATTGTGACCGTGGTGTTTATCACCGTGGTTCATCGGAACCAGCTTAAGAGGCTGAACAGGAATGTCGAGTGCGTGGCAGATGTCCTCGTTCTGGTTGCTGGGAGCGAAAAGTTGTTACGGTTGGTGCGAGAGAATGGCGTTGAAGCTGTGATCAATGGCGATGAACGGTTCGTGGCTAAGCTTGGGTGGTTTCAGGGCAGTGATGGGGAAGTCAGGTGGGGCGTAGAGATTTTTGAGGGGGATCAAGAGAAGGACTAGATGCAAGAAGGGAGCAGTAGAATAACTACGTAATGTTTGAAGCAGCAATAAGGGCTCCAATAATACGAGATATGTTGGGCAGCTGTTGCAGCCCACGGTATATGTCAACCAAGATAGCAGCGCAGAAAAATTCAAAGAACGCAGAGAAACTTTCAAGCTACATAGCCGAGACCTTCTTCGCCCTCAAGATACTCCAGGTATTCCTTCTCCACCAGGATATCTATACACTTCTTAATATCCGTGGTCTCCGGCCTGAATCGGGTACGGATCTTGGAAATTGTCTCACCAACAAGCTGTTGGTATTTCATTTTCTTTTTTGACTTCATGATTCGGACCACAGTAGACTATAACTGGATATTAGTACGTAATACTGATTGCATTATCAACGCAAAAGCTTACCTGTAAAAGGAGTTTTCTATCCTTCTCGACAGTCTTGTACGTATCCTCTACCTCCTGCTGGTGCTGGTCGCTCTGAACACCCATGTTCAGGTTCACTTTTGCTCTCTTCGTCTTGAACCCGCAGTTCAAGGTAAAAGCAGTTCCAGGTTCCGGCTTAGAGTTTTCGGGGGTAGTCAGAACCTTGGCCCTGAGCAAAACGGCAATGCTGGAGTGGATTGTCTCTTCATCAAGCTTGGTCCCCTGCTTGATATGGTCATAAGCGAGGGTATCGGTGTCGGTGTCATTGAACAGGAGGAGAATGGCCATCTGGTAGGCAGAGAGCTGGAAGATCGGGAGTGCTCGACCACCGGAGTTCTTCAAGTAGTTGGCCCTCAATTCGCCTTTGCATAGCTGCCACAGATAGTTCAGCTTGCGGCCGGAGTATTTGCCGGTGTAGAAGGCGTTGAAGCGCTTGTTACATTCGGCGATGACCTGCGGAGGAGCGAAAGGAGTGGTTGGCGGTTTGAGAGGCCAGAAATTGGTGCTGAGAATCTGGTATTGTGCATTCACGGCTGTCTTCCCATCACCGTCATCAGGAGAATACTCCCTAGCCCGCTCCTTAAACGAGGCGTTCAACTCGGCCGAAGTCCACATGTCCTGTAACATATGCTGCAGCTTGTTGATGTAATCGGAACTGCAGACATCTTTCAATTTGGAAACCATGAAAGTCTCGGCATCATCGGAAGTGGAGTTGTTGATCAAACGCTTCGCCAGCCGGCGGGCGTAGAAGTCCTGGAATATATCCTTGTCTTCGAGGTACTGGAAAATCGTCACGATCTGCATCAGCTTCTTCTCCATTTCGTCGCCAAAAGTCGAAGCGGCTGACTTCTTGAGCAACTTGTCCGCGTATTTGGCGAGGAGCTCGGCGGACTTGGAGCCTGGATTGGAGAGGTCGTTGCGATTGACATATTTCCTGCAAGCGCGATTCAGAGAATGCACGAATCCCGGCTCGTCTGCGAAGGACTGGTGAACCAGGTCATGGTAGTGCGTGTGGACTTGGAAGAGCGCTTCCACGTAACCCTTGAGATCGACGTCGTCCTTGGCCTCGGGGTTGTTGGTTGCAACCATCTCAATAGCGGATAGACCAGCCTCGTGGACGTGGTTCTCAAAAAGAATTCTGAATGTCTTACGATCCTGCTCCGGAATCTTTGCAAGGAGCTTGTATATCCGCGCCAAGTCGTCGATGCGGTCCTCCTCAAGAAGCAGATGGAAATCCTCACAGAGATCCTGAAAGCGGTCGCCAATCAATACGGTTGCACAAGTTTCCACCAGCGGCCCCATGCTTTTGTCCAACAGATAGAGCGAAGCACGATCCTGCTCCTTCTGCAGAATCGCCTCGACCTCCATGAAGTAAACGAGGCTGCTGTCCGCAAATGAGGGCAAATACCCCCGGTAATAATCAGCGGTGGCCTCGAGGAAGGGCTTTTCGAAGAACTTGTTGTAGACGTCCAGGGTGTTGTCTGACGCATTCCATCTCAAATCAACGAACGCGCCGACTACGCCCTTGATCAGGTGATGCTTAATGGCCGCCCCTTCCCTCTCCTTCTCCACCAAGCGTAGGACAGATTCCATAACATTTTTCCGGATCTGCGGGAAGAAGGAGCTCTTCCATTCGGCCACATGCAGAGTGTAGATGTTGAAAATGGTATCCTCAGTCTGATATTGTGTCCAGATACGTTTTAGGAGCCGAATGGAATGGATGCCCCGCTTGGAAATGGTGCTATAGCTATCCCACTGCTTGATGTAGCATAATAGAACCTGCTCGTCGGTATCGGCGTACATAGTGAACATCAGATGAAACTGGGCGAGGTGGAGCTTAAGGCACTCGATATATTGGCGAAAGAGATCCTCACCCAGGCAAAGGGCTTGATATCTGTTATCATCGCTCGTCTAAGATAGCAAACGGATGAGCCCGACTTACCTCTTCTTCTTGAATGAGGGATATATGCATCATCACGGGTCCTTATACTGGCTTTCCAATTAGTACAGAAGTTGTCAATCGCAATGTAGAGTCCCATGTACGTTTTCATATCAATACCCTCACTCATTTCGGTCATAATGCGGTCTATGCCAGCCTCGAGTTCTGCCCACCTGCAGCAGTGAAGTGAGTTAGCAAGTTCACAGAAGCTTAGGGCAGCGATAATACGTACGTGCGCAGTATAAAACAGGCATGCCTGTTCAGCGTGTGGGGCATAGGGGGCGTCGGTGGCGGCATCTTGAAGGGCTTGAGTATAAGGAGATTTTAGAGGAGTGGAGTGGGACGATTTTGGAAAGAAGTCAGCGAGGGCCTGCCGGTTTGCTTCTCCCTAGCTGCCCTCTATTATCAAGGCTGCCCTGTGGGACTTCTGTCTGCGAAAGTGGTAGTGGTAGCACGTAGGACGGATTAGTGGCCGCTAAAAAGCAGAAAAAAGTGGATCTAGACTGGGCGTGCCCACTGCTCTGCGCCTCCGTGATTATCGTGCATGGGTAACAAGATTCTGCAGTTGTGCCCCACCACGGATCCATGGGACATAGAACCACTATTGCACAAGATCCGCACGTGGACCATCGGGCAGCCGATTGTTTTCGTGCAGCGTGTTTTGTCTTCACTGCGACGTGGCAGTTATTCCTGGCCAGAAGTACAATCGAGTTTCAAAACCGGGCGTGTCTGGCGTCAGCATCGATGCGTCATGATAGGGCAGATCAAGGTTCACGATTGATCTACTTGCAAGCGTCTTCGCTCCAAAGGACCTTCTTCTATGCACTTAACCAATCAGGGTAAAAGAGCCTCAACAAAACGCTTGACAAGCGAACCTCTCGTATAAAAGGCCGCTTGCAAGCGGATCAATCGCGAACCCTGTGACAGGTAGATAGCACGCCTTCCATTCAAATAGATCTTTGTGGCGTACGCCATCCCTCACGTGTTAGCGTCAATAACGTCAGAGCGGGCCGGCCTGTCCTATCCTGACCCCGCGTGGGTTCTCGCTGGCTGTTGCATTTCCTCCATCGAACGCGTTGGAGGGGAAAGGTTCGTGGGTGACGCTGCGCTAAACCAGGGTTAAAGCGAGGCACACAGCCAATAGTATGGTGTCAAGCCTCAACATAACATCACTTGTACCGACGGAAGCTGCGAACTTAATAGTGTTGACTTCGCGACCGAGGCAAAGAAGATGGAGCAGTACTACAGCTCAGCCGGCTGCACAATCGCTGTCGACGCTGCTAGGGATCCCAACTGTAGATTGTTCGTACCTAGCTCACCTCAACAATACGTGCGACCTCCGAGTACGCGAAACACCGGGTCTTGTCTTTGTGAAGCAATGGATGATTTTGTCGGAGACGTGGACGATGCGAACGAGAAGAGCCATGCACATCTCAACAAGCGAGTATGGGTATTCCAAGAATGAGGCCTGTCGCGTCGACCAGCCCATTATACGGGAACTCGCACCTATTGAAAATGCGGGAAAGGGCTTCGCTGTGAAACCCTCGGTGTGTTCAAGAGAGGCATATAGGATCTGCAGTGCGGCATATTCGACTGTCAAAATCTTACAGGGGAAGGAAAAGGCTCGTCAAAAAATGCCAAGCCAGAAACAAGCAAGTATGTGGCGGAATTCAAAGAGCCCGGACACTCCAGTGTAAATTTTTGCAAAGGAATGTTCACCGATGCCATGCATTCACTAAAGATGAAATATCAAATATCAGTTCTACCCCATCTCCAATGATACGCGTCCGATTACATCTGAATGCTGATATGTATGGGAAGAAGCAAGCGGATTATGTACTGATAGTCTATGTAGCAATTTGCCGACTCGCACTGTCTTTATCATACCTGTAAAGCTGGAACTGATTATTGCGCGACATTGATCAATCATTGACCTCCTCTCACCATCAAGCATCATGCAGTAAATCTCGCCTCTACCGTAGGAGTCGCCACGGATTCGATCGGCGTAGTGGGGGCAGCAGAACAGTCCGTTGCGGTTTCCGTCACCGTCTGCGTCCACGTGTACTCCGAGTAGACGGTGGTGCTGTGGTCAGGGATGGGTCCCCAGCTGACCTCGAAAGTCTCGTCGCTGTCGGCGCAGCAATCGTTGGAGACGGTGTTGAAAGAACAGCAATACTTCCCATTCGAGCAGGGAATGAGGTGCCAAGGGCCGCGCTGATATTTTCCATCTGGAACAGCTACAAAAACAACGTCAGTCATTGGACAGGGAAAAAGGACGGCGGGTTACGTACGTTTGTTCGTGCAGTACTCGGCTCCGGGGCAGGCTTCCCCTCGTCCATTGAGATAGGTGCATCCGCCGTACAGCAGGGTTGCCAGAGAGTTGTTGGAGGGCATGAAGCATAGGCCGTTGTCCAGGCAAGTTGACTCCTGCGGACAACACGAGAGGTGTGGGTTGTAGAGATCCAGGACATCGCACTCCTTCAAGTTGTCGTCCGGCGTGGGAATGTGCCCGCCATCGTAATTGTAGAGAGGCTGGTAACAATTGGCTGCGCTGCCGGTGACAAAAAAGCCCAGAAGGCCGAGCGCCTTAAGACTGAGATGGAGCATGATGGTTGAAAATCTTGGGAGCTTGTTTCCTCGTGTGGTTTGTTTGCTGGGAGCGGATTGATTCTGAGCGAGCATCAGCGCCTGTGTCACACTCTTTAATACCCGGATAGTCCAGTCTGGCCATCTCTGGACTGCTTTGCCATCGCACCACATACCCACAGCAATATTGGCGACGGTATTGAACATGCTTGGCGGAATGGAGTGAGTTTCTCGGATTACGTACCGCTTTAGGAAGGCCGCAGGTGCAAAAATAGCCTAGCGATCTACGTCGCATGCTTCATTGATGGACAACGCATACCATTGGACAATTGTCCTCGTATTGCCCGCATGCTGCCTAAAATCCTTCTGCTCTCGCAGCCGTGGTCCCATCAATAGAACTTTGCCGGAAAGAATTCGTCGAGCTGCAGCATCGGAACAATTGTCCCGTGGGATGCAGGGCCACAAAGCATTTGTCCAGTATCGCTCATCTGCAGAATTTTCATCTTGAAGGTTATGAGTAAACATATTTCATTGATGTCGACCTTAGAAGTTGCTGCTGTAGTGCTCTGCAGTCGACGGGAACGGCGATACTCATAGCTACAACTTTTCGGCTACTTTCAAGAACATCGGGGCTGATTAGCCAGGTACCCACAGAACACTTCGGAACCAGCTCGAGGTTCTTCCCGTCGGACAGGACAGATTGGCAAATCGTGCAGCGAATGCGCTCTGAGGACGCGGACTGAATGTGCCGATGTTGAACAGTGTGAAGAGAATGAGTTGAAAGCAGTTGCAGAGCTCCCACAGAAAGATAAATGGGCATTACGTACCGTGCCATTGATGAGAATCTCCAACAGATACAGAACGTGTCAGTGGCAGGCAGCAACGCTGATACTCGGCCATAAATCCCATTGCACCCGTCTACGTAGCCCGCAATGATCATGAGAGAAACCATTCAGAGGTTACAGTGATGAGAGAATGGTAGCCTCTAGCAAAGTGCTATGTACAATCTGTTGTAAATTTGGTTGGTTAAGCGGTTGAGACTGAATTCAACGCGGAGTAAAACTTAAAGTCGTGATGCCGATCGCAAAAGGCAACTGTGCTGCTACCTGAGAGCGATGGACTCCGATGTGTATTAAAAACCGGATATTAGCGATGAGTGCATTGGATGATAGCCATAATAACCGGATATTAATGAGACCATAAAAACTCTTTGTGCTTACGGTATCATGAAAACAGAGCAGCGATATGAATGTGGCGTCGGGTGCCCCAGCAGATCTCCTTGACGCATCTGAATGGCTTGCTTCAACCTTGCATCTTTTGTGCTATCAATTATAGGCGGTCGGGACTTTCGTGTAACATACTCGGCCGCTGGTTCGTTGCGGATGGAATCCATTAAGTGGACGCCACGGGCACTAGCGGTATGGTCTGGTTACACAATGAGCATCTATATAATCTGGGCCTCGCCCCGACTAATGGCAGGAGAAACGATACCGCCGACTAGGTTGCCGACACTGCCACCTCCTTGAAGCAAGTCAATATCAACAGCAGAACGCTTTATACAGGTGCCAGTTACTCAAACGGCCCTGTGCAGATACTCGTACCACTCATACTATTTGCCCATTGCCTGGAATCCGCCATCTCACTTGCGGCCCTGGAAACCTCCTGAGACGTGCCGTTTAAACGACCAAACAACACCAACAATGCTCTGCAGCAAGTGCCAGAAATTCTGCAAAGATGCCGCCAAGGAGATCCATATCTCTAACGAAGGCAATGCCGAAGTGGCCACGCGTCCCGGCGATATGCGCTGGACACGTTTTTCCACAGTACTTCATCACAACATCAGTCAGCTCAAGGCAGCGTCAGATCAACGCTGTTCCATTTGTCGAATTATATATTCGAAACCATTGAGATGCGAAAGAGCTCAATTGCCAGAAGTTTGCACAATCATCTTGGAGCTCGAACCGGAACCCGGGCCATACCCTGTACTTTCGACCACATTCCGGGCTCACGGCAAGGACTTGATCAAGCGTCACATAGCGGCTTATTCTGGTCCTGCTCTAGACGGTAAGAGATACTCAGCGGTTGAGACTGACGGACCTAATGATCAGTCTTAGGTGAACTTGCATACACGCTGTCAAAATGTGTGGAGGCGAAAAATAACAGTACCGGATCGGACGCCTCGTTCGGGCTGGCGAGATTCCGGCTTAACCGCTGTCTGAAGAACCATGATCTGTGCTCCAGACCGAGGCTATCACAACCGTTTATGCCCTCGAGGGTACTTGATGTCAGCTTTGGGAAGGTTCGGCTTATAGAAACCAACAGAGAGCTGATTGGGGAGGGGGATAGAAGATTCATTGCCCTTAGTCACTGCTGGGGAAATATTCAAATCATCACAACAACCAGAAGCTCTCTTGAGGATCGTCTTACTGGAATCCAAACCGACCAACTGTCACAGACCTTTCTCGACGCTATCATAGCAACCAGAAACCTATCGTATCGGTACCTTTGGATTGACTCCCTTTGCATCATTCAGGACGATAACGCCGATTGGGAGAGGGAGGCTGCCCAAATGTGCAACGTATACCAGGCTGCCGATCTTACGATCTTCGCCGCTCATGCGTCTGGCGGGGATATTGGGTGCTTCAAGAAGAGAGATGGGATCCTGCAACTCCCACTCATTCTCGAATTCCCTATTTTGGAAGTAGGGAAGCAGACCAGAGCAACACTCCAGGCATTATTCACATCATACAGCCAAGGCGAAGACACTCAAGATCCACATCCTCCGCTTTATGGCCGTGCCTGGGTTCTACAAGAGCAACTACTCTCTCCGCATATGTTAATATTTGATAGCGCACAGCTCAGATGGGAATGTTTATGCATGCATGGGTCAGAACGCTCACCAATCGGCGGCATGCGGCGAATGCATCACGCGGCTATTAAAAGCGGTATAGTCAACAGTCAAGATTTCTTTCACGGAGCCGACAATGACACCAGTCTGAGGAAGCACAGTATGTGGTACCAAGTCGTCGTCGACTATACACTCCGCGGGATGACAAAGCCTTCAGATAGGCTAGCAGCCATTGCTGGGATAGCAGAATCCATCATGACAAAGTCGACTAACTAGTATCTTGCTGGCCTGTGGCGAGACCAGTTGTTGACTGGGCTCCTGTGTAGCATTCCCCATGATGTAGGCGAGTATGGCCCTGGCCATGGTTCGTTCGACATGGACCGCAACGAAAGAATTCGGCACATCATGCCTATAGCACCAAGCTGGTCGTGGGCATCAGTAACGGCTCCTGTCGTCTTCGAAACGTATCGTCTCCAGAGCCTCTGCAAAATTCAGGAGGCGGGTGTCACAGGCACAGCGGTATGCCAGACCGGACGACTTCAGATCTTGGGTCACATCCGTGTCGCCCATGTTAACTCCATTTACCCGTACGCAATACGAGAGGCTGCCAAAAAGTATGCTAGCATGCAGTATCCGAATAATGATAACTTCGAATCTATTACGCAATGTGGGCGCTCCTTTCCCACATACCGATATTTCCTTTATGCTCAAAACCTTCCAAGGAAAGAAAGCGACTGGCAGCTCGTCCCCGGCTATTGGAGGCCAGACGAGGTGCTGAACCCGAACACGGAGATCACCTTTATTGCCATCGGCCAACGCAACCGATACCTTAGTATTCCACTCCAATCACACATCATATCATATCCTTTGGAGGTCTTTACACTGGGCCTGGTACCCACTGGACGTGCTGCCAATGAATACCGCCGGGTTAGGTATGGAATTTGGAGCGGTTGTGCTTGGTACGGATATTCTTGCAAATTTGGAGATTTGGAACTGTACACCATTACTTCCTGGGGCTGGCGGCTGTTTTAGACGGTAATCGAAATATTCTGGCGAAGTCCACCAGTTGGGAGACATAAAATGCAGCATGGTGGTCATGAAGACCCCGTGACAGCAGATGGATTCCCAAAGAACGAGCTATATCACGACTCGATCACAGTCAAAACTGAGAGTGTGGTAATTTTGTAGCAAAAGTACGGCCGTCTTCCAACCACCCAAATGTTTAATATGAGATTGAAAGCTCTTCATTGTCCAAATGTGAGGCATCGAAACGCTGCATCATTCTTCTAGAGTCGAACTTCTGATTGGGCAGTCAAGGCAATTGTTTCATCCAGGATTCATGCCCTGGGAATCGCCAGGCTGCAAGTGCGGCGGTGTCTATTACGGGCCAGACCCGTAGGCTCAGCCAAGGTGAAAAGTGGGGTGACGTCAGATAGCAGTCAGCCGCCAAGTTCAACCATCATTTCATTACCACGTCGCATAGCCTTGATTCTCTCGAAACAAATTGCTTACCACTAAAAGGCCGCTTCAGATGTTCTTAATGATATTTTGCTTTTTCAGCTTGCTGCGCTGGTTTACTTTGACTTCGTTTTCATTTTTCGCAAGGCTGGGCGTGTACCATTTGGCATTTGCACGGTAACACAAAGAGTAGAATCATTTTTATTCGCTCAGGAAAAGGAACGTCTCGGATGGAGGGAGCCTACCCCGCTCGGTACAGTTCATATGACTCAAAGACAAAGATAAGGCTGCATGATTCACGGTGCTGACTGGTTGCCTCATCCGCAAGGCTGAAGGCTTTCGGCAACTCCGAGCTGCTACGGAAAAAAACGTAGATAAAACGCAGTCTGGACTTTCGAGACTTTCTGTTTTCTCTTCACCACACAGATCCTCCACTGAAAAATTCTCCAAGCGACCAGAATCGGGCCCTTTGTGTTCTTCGTCACCAATCATCGTTAAACAATATGGCGTCTACGTAACACAGTTGTGCCAAATGTGGGTTTAAATTCCAAATCAACACTGCGTATGTTTCTCTATCGATCGAACAGAATGCTGAGAGATCATTGTATAGATTAGGTCGTGCAACGAGTGCAGCTCTACGTCATTTAAATGCACCAACTGCAATAACAATAGCACCTATGTCACTTGCAACAATGGCTATCCAACCCATTGAGTAGAGGCCGTTCGGGCGAGTCAACCGCAGATTGAGTTGAAACCAGTTAAACAAGGGTGTTTTCTGGATTTGCTCCAGCTATGCTATGGCTTTGACCGATAATGAACAGTTCAATATTTACCACCCGTCTTTGAACTCAAATGTACTTGCGAGTGGTGCGCAGGTTGTCAAGTACTGAGCTACCATTCCATGTTGCTTGTTCACTTCTCGGGTATCACTTTAAAACCATGAAATGAATATGATTTCTTTAAACTCGTTCTATTGAACAGAGCGTCATATGCGGCGTTAGGCTACGTGGAACAACACGTCAAGTCCCTCTAGATTATTTGCTCTTATAAACATCAGTGGCACCTTAATTCAGACTGAACCGACCGCAGTCGCTTTCAGCTTATTACAAGACACTGAAAGTAAAAAAATAATAGCGCTTTACACAAGGCTCAGTCAGACGACAGTCCACAGTCTTATTGATTTAACATGTGACTGTTGGCTGTTGTAGCACCTGCATCTCATAGTTTATCTATACTAACCGGAAGGATGCAAATATGTGACACTAGTTGATAAGGTTGGCTTATTCCAGCCTTGCAAGTGGCAGCAGTCGTACATTGCGCTCAAGGCGAAAGTGACGGTAGTGGCTACACAATTCGACGTAACACAAGGTTCTGGCCAAGCATCTAAATAAATCTGATGGCGCTGGGGTACTCCTAGTCCCAAGTGTCAGCTTGGTCTCAACCATCTACAATTCCCGTATTACTGTTACACTGCGTATTGCCAAGTCCAGGCGGCAGAGCTGAACTTAAGCGGGGTTTCCTCATCCCCCTTCAGCTTCACCCAATAACTACACGAACCTTTGCCATGCCTGTCGATTCGATCCTTCTCGTGGGGCAGGATTTGAAGCCTTTCAGCGCCGCAGCCACGTCACTTCCTTCAGCCGGGTCTCAAATATCCCTCGTTCTCCGAGCACTGTTGAACGACAGTCAGCTGTCACAACTGGAGCAGACCGCCTCCATCGACCACTATGGAGACTTCGAAGTCGTTGGATGTGAACTCGACGTGGATCCATCGACCACTATGGAGACTTCGAAGTCGTTGGATGTGAACTCGACGTGGATCCACCGACGGTGTTTTGTGGACCTTGCAGGAATTTCTTAAAGAGCACTGTAGAGCGGGATTTCTATTCACTATGGAAACAACACCGATTACATAGAGCATCTCCGATTCCACACCATAAGGACCTATTTGAGCTCCTTGATTGCTGCCACAGCCCCCATGGAAGCTGTGATTTGTGCCAAATTTTATGGTATTCCTGCCAGACGGAAATATTACGTCGTAGGGGAACTGGCGAACGCGTCCCAGTGGACTGGCGCAGCAGGGAGCTGGAGGTCTTCTTGGTAGATTCAGCTCCGGGGTCAGTTTGCCTCAGCATATCTCCTCATTTGCAGGTCGAGGCCATGATACATCGTCAGTATAACCCTAATTGAAACGGGACATTGCGCATCATCTAATAGCACTACTAGACAACAAAAAGCTTAGTCCATCTCTTGGGCTGGGAGACAGTACCGATTCGACCGAGACCTTCACACAAATCAAGCAGTGGATGCACGACTGCACGGAAAATCATACCGAATGTCAGATCAACCAAGGGCTGCATGAATTGCCCACACGGCTCATAGAAATAGAAGCTGCGGGTGAATCGTTCCGCTTGACGACGAATTTCCCCCCAGATTGCCGATACATTGCTCTCAGCTACCGATGGGGCCCCGATAAATCATACACGCTAAGAGATGACACTGAGGCTCAGATGAGGAATTTTGTTTCTACCGCGGAGCTTCCAAAAACGCTCCGAGATGCATGCATCATTACCAGTCGCCTAGGGCTGAAACATCTCTGGATTGATAGACTGTGTATCTTCCAGGACTGCAAGAGCGATTGGGCACACGAGGCATCGAAAATGGCTCAGGTGTACAGAAATGCCTCCTGTACAATCTTTGCAGCGTGTTCGCCCAACGAGAAGGGCGGGTGCTTTCGCCGCCGAAAAGCTTCCAGAATCCTGCCCTTGGACTTTCAGTCATTCCCGCTGCCCTGGAGAAATATCAGATTCACCAGAAACTCGTTTTGGGATTTGGGGGGATATGAGAGGATGGGGTATCTGGCCAATCGTGGCTGGATATTCCAAGAAAGAAGCCTCTCTCGCCGAATACTGTACTTTACGCGAGATCAAGTGTACTGGGAATGCAGACTGCGTTTATTCTGCGAGGCTTGGCCGTCTGGTGGAACGCCATTACTTGACTGGAAAAGACCTCTTGCGGCCTACTCAGAAGGGAATTGGACCGCTCGCCACAATGCATGGGCAAGTATTGTGAGACAATACTCCGGCAAAAGCCTCACATATGAAGGCGACAAGCTCCCAGCGCTGTCAGGAATGGCACAAGAATTGCAAAACCCTTTGGAGGATCAATACCTTGCTGGACTTTGGAGACACACATTACTGTTTGACCTTTGCTGGACACCCTACCATGGCGCAACCAAGCGTCCAACAACATATCAAGCTCCTTCTTGGTCATGGGCAAGCCTTTGCTCACAGGTCTGGCATGGGGCGCTTGATCTCAGTCAAGGAACAACAAACCTCACAACCGTCAACGAGGCTCACGTAGAGCTGGTCGGTGAAAGTCCATTGGGACAAGTGTGCAATGGACAGATTACGCTGTCAGGCCATCTTCGCTCCGTGAAGCTCCAACGCAAGGCTACCAATCAGGGTGCCGAGCTAAGGATGGTGGTTGATGGAACCCCTCTTTCACCCTTCGAGGCTATACTCGATACTGCTGATGTATGGCTCGAGAGCGGGGAATGTATGCAAGCATACTGTTTGCCCTTGCTTCACACAAACCCAGCGTACAGGAGAGTGTACTTTCTACTCTTAGTTGCAGATAGTACGATTGGGGCCGTTGGTGCCCCTCTTCACAGTAAAAGTATGAGCCTGCGTCAAGGAAATGTATACCAAAGAGTCGGATTGGCAGAGCTTGCCTGGCACAGTAGCGAACACGGAAGAAACCTCACCGCCTGGGTCTTCGACACTCCAGTGCAAGAGGTAATTATTATCTAAAAGATTTTGATAGGTTTAACCATCTCTATACAGCTTTACCTCCGTCAAGTCTCTTTCTGAATCGCAAGATCTATATTAGTAGTCTTATTTAAGGTAGCTACGTAGGAGGAATGATCGAAGAGGTGTAATTAGGAAATCATCATGTAGCATTTAGCGAAAAAAATGTAATGGGGAGAAAATTCAGTGTCTCGTCAAATTGAGGTTAGAAACTTCGCGGCTGCATCACGTGTGTTATATGCTCTACCTGAGTTGCTATTGGCATAACCAGGACTATAGTATTAACCCTCTAGGTGATGTATTATCGAGCAGCTACGAACTCTACGAGCACGAGTAGGCCCCCACCCCGTCTTTAATATCTATAGTGGGCCCGGTATAACCGTCTTAATTTAGCCATCGCCCTTTCCCGCTCTTTCAACATCCCTTGCATGAAAAGTTACCATATGCTTTTATGTTATCGACCCGTATAATGAACATCGTCGTGCTTGTAATTACTAAGTTGGACTTTACTATTATCTTGGTGCGGCTATGCCGGTAGCATGTTTCTACATCTGCAGCGGACGGTTTCTATCTACACTGCGTGGATAAAGACGTGAACAATGCCCATACTATAAGCTGAACTAGCGGTACTAGCGTACCGTAAACCTGTGCCCCATGCCTTCTCTAAATTCATTTCATATAGCGGGCATGTAGAGTCAAAGACAAGCTGACGTATGCGAAGCGTCATAGAACGAGCCAGAACAAGCATATTCCTCCCATCTGGCCTTTCATCTAGAATGAGCCTGTTCTTCCACAATTATTAATAATTTGCACCTTGTATACCTTCCAAAGCTACGCATTGTCTCGTCCTGTTCAAACACCTCCACTTCTGTCTATTTTCCACTTACTTGATTCTAGCTCGTACATGTTCAGGATCCCTTCATTAGTTGGGTATAATCAGAAGCAACATGGTACTCACACACCGCCGCTCTACCGCAGGGCACAGCGACCGGACCGTCGAAGATGTCGTCCTCCCAGCCGATCTCCTGCAACCAGCGCTCAGCAGAAGAAACCCACAAGAAGTGCGGTGGTCATCGATTGCCGGCGTATCATCAGGCCAAGACCACTTCCATGCCGTCCGCAACGTCCGCGCCGCGCGCTGGTCCAGCATGGCCACAGGCGCATCAATCCAACCACCGCGCTTTCGCGAAATGCGAACGTCACACCCAGGCCCTGCTGCAGCGCGCAAGCTCAGCACCATCGAGCCCACGATCCAGGAAAACTCCAAGCTCCGAACGACGAGCACCATCGAGCCGACGATCCAAGAACACTCCAAGCTCCGGACGATGAGCAACGTGTCGCCCGACGAGCAGATCGGTGTCGCGCACGCATTTCCGAGCGACGGTAAAAAGCCGACCACCGTTTTCACCAGCCTGAACGACTTCTCATTCGGAGATGAACCTGCGGAGGAGCCGTCGGAGATGGATAACCCGCGACGCGAATCCCGCATGTCCGGCCCCGACCCACGCGCGGCGCCGCGAGCATCGCGCGTGTCCTTTCACGGGGGCCACGGTCCAAAAGATCCAGTGGAGCCCAGGCGGTCCGTCATCCCGTCCATCAAGCAACGCATGCAGAGCGTACAAGACTCGATTCGCCGGACGAGCGTGTACCACCTGTACGAAAAGGCCAAGAGTCGCGGCAAGAAGATGCAGCGAGCCCGGGGCGCGCGGCTGCTGTTCGAATACAGCATGTACTTCCTGGCACTGGTCGTCGTGTACTTCGTCTTCGTCGGGATTCCCCTGTGGAAAGGCGCCGTGTACTGGCTGTACTGGGTCGTCAACCACAAGTTCGTGATCAAAGGGACGTGGTCGATCGTCATCGGCCTGATGACAGTGTCCGTACCGCACCGCCCACCTCCCACCGCCGCTGACACTCCCCAGGCTCGCCTTCCTCCCCCTCTGCATCCTCTTCGAAAAGGAACCCCCTCCCCGCCCGGACCCCAACCCCGACCCCATCCCCGGCGTCGCCACCACCGCCCTCCTCATCCCCTGCTACAAATCCGCCGACCTGATCGGCGCCACGCTCCGCGCAGCCCTGCGCACCTTCCCCCCCTCGCACATCTTCGTCGTGGCCAACGGCGACGCGCCGCAGCCGCTGGACCACACGGAAGAAGTGTGCCGGCCGTTCGGCGTCAACCACGTGTGGAGTCCGGTGGGGTCGAAGATCGTGGCGCAGTTCGTCGGCGCGTACGCCGCCAAGGGCTTCGAGCATGTGTTGTTGATTGACGACGACTGCGCTCTGCCGCCGAACTTCCCGGTGGTGGCGGAGAGGTTGAGAGGCAGGGTGGAGTGTGTCGGGTATGCGATTAAGTCGGTGGGGGAGGGGGGCGGGAGGGGGAGCTGGTGTCAGCAGTAAGTCACCTCTCACAGAGACCGCCCACGGCTGACCAGATGGGTGTGTATGCAGAGCGCAGGACCTCGAATACAAGCTCTCCGGGCTCCAACGCGCGCTCGCCGGCAAACTCGGCTCCGCGACGTTCCCGCACGGCGCCATCTCGCTGTGGAACCGCGAGTTCCTGATCCGCACCTTCCACCACCACCCGGGCTTCTCAGTGTCCGAGGACTGGTTCTTCGGCGGTAGCTGTCGGTCGCTGGGCGGGCGCGTCGTCATGTGCACGGCCGTGTTCGTCGAGACGGAGACGCCGGCGGCGCTGTTCTGGCAACGCCGGGGCGCGAAGGCCCGAGGCGGCTTCGGCGAGATGACGGTGATGAAGCAGCGGTTCGTGCGGTGGAATTTCTTCTTCGTTGCCGGGATTTGGTATAATACCAAGTATATGCTGTGCAGCTGGAGGCTGGGGTGGTGGGAGATCGGCGCCAAGATTTTTGTTTTTCAAGAGGTATGTGGGATGTGTGTGTTCGATGAGGTGCCGTGTGGGCTGAGTAATTTGGTGTTGATGCTGTTTACAGGTCTTCGAATCCCTGATCTACCTGTTCACGCCATTCATGCTGCCTATATCGTTAATTGTCCGGCCGGAATTCTGTGGATACCTCCTTGCCGCGACCATTGCTATGTATTTCAGCAACGTCCTAATCTTCAACGAGCTGCACCTCCGCCTGCGCGATGAACGTGTCTCATGGCTGATCCTTGCATTCTACGTGAGTCTCCTCTTTCCTTGCCGCGAAACTGTGCTGAAGCAAGCAGACGCCGTTCAAGTTCGTCCTCGTATTAGTTAACGTGGCATCATGCTATTGGGCAATGTTCAAATATGCTCGCTACTTTGCACGCCGGCACTTGAGAGTTGTCGAAGACGAGGACGCGGTGGAGATCGTCCTGCGGCTTGAAGAGAAACAGCCACGTTCGAGCAGCCAAAACGACTCCGTTGATCAGCATGAACGAGGCTCCCGTCGGATGACTGTCACAGCGATTCCTGTGGCCCGAGGATCTGTACCCAATCCTGGCCTGGTTGTGACAAGCGAGGTGGGTGAGGAGCAGGAAGTTGTTGCACAGGTTCCAATGCCAAACGTAAGGAACAGAACTAGCATGGCTATGAGTAAAGTCTAAACTATAGCTATGCGGATGGGAGGCGGAGATACTACTTCCGCCAAAGATTGCGTACTGTAAATGGACAAAGCTTTGAATAAAATTCGCATATAGATAGACTTCAGATACTGGCTTTGATCGTGCAACTGCCCTCTAAAGCTCTATTCAGTGCCCGTGACTCGCCAGCGGTAGTGAACAGAAGCTTCACCAAATGACCGCCCGGTCCTGCATCCCGCCTACAAAGCAGCTGGACAAGCTCGCTCAACGGTTTATCCGTACTGTGCCGCGAGACGTCGTCAAGCAGGCTAATGCCATCGATGACGATGTATAAAAGCGGCTGATGGTCAACCACTTCTTCCAGAAAACAGCGCAGCAGTTCCACCGCCTCACCCCAAGTTGCCAGAGTCCCATCCAACGCTTTGAAAGCCGCATTGCCGAGTCTTGACTCGTCGAACTCTTTCCCTTCGGGCAGCATCTCCACGAGCTGGCGGATGAGTGCGTACGTCAGCCGCACAAGCTCGACTGTTTCTCTGGTGCGCCATTCCGGCAAGGGCTCGCGGGAAAGCTGGCAGAAGTACGAAATCGTGGGAACTTTGCTGTCGCGCACCGATGCGGCGAATCTGGCGGCTAGCAGAGCGGAGTGCGTTCCTTCGCAGTTTTCCATTGGACCACAGACGTGCAGCACTTCGGACTCGGAGGCAAGTGTGAACGCTTGGATGCGGGCGGCCACGCTGGGGTTGGTGAGTAGCATCGCGTCTGGTGCTTCGAAGTACATGGATATGTTGTGGCGGTCGTAGAAGTTTTCGAGGCGCGCGGAAGCGAGTTGGATTTGATCCTTGCTTGTGTGGTGTGGGAGAGCCGGAGGAGCACAAATCGCGACAGTTCCAATGAAGCCATGATCAGCTCCTACAGTAGCTTCTGTCATCAAGCTCACTGTCAGTTCAAGAAGTCTGTAGAAAGAACGCGGGGATTTATCTTACCCATACCTGAAGTTGCTGGGCGCGCTACTGGAGTCAAATCCTGAGCTCTTTGTTCGAGATACCGCAAAGCTGTTTCTCCTGCAATTTGGCTGGAGACGTTGGCGAGTAGGCGGTCAGCAATACCCTGCTGAATGTTGCCCATAGTCTTCTCCATCGTGTCTCTGAACTCATTCTGAAGAGCAATCCTCAGCCTCTCGAAATAGCCTTCCTGCTGCATTGCGTCAGCATCCCGGTCACGGTCGCGAAGATCTGCCAAAAATCTGGCATTTTCGTGCTCGCGGATCAGCGTCGAGGCTTGTATCCCCGCCAGCATCCGGGTCATGGCCTTTCTGTGAATCAAGTCCGAGAGCTTCCTGATGTCGTCGATTTGCACCTTGTACTCCTCGTAGATGTTCTCGTTGAGGCTCCTCAGCATTCTTTTGTGCCACTTGTCCGTGTACCATTTCATGACGTTGATCAGGAATCGGAAGATCTGGCAGTAGAGTCGAGCGACGAGCTGCTGGATGGCGATTTCGTCTCTGTAAGCCCAGACCTCCTCATGCACCGCCGTGACCGCATCGTTGATCTCGGCCATGGCGCGGCAGAAGCACTCTGATATTCGTTCATAATTAGACGACGCCTACCTCGGATTAGTTTACTTTAGAAACTGATTGTTCGCAAATGACAGACCTTGATGACCACAGTAAGAGCTCCACAGAAGATCGATGCGTAATCATTGCTGGACGGCAGTACTTTCAGGGCGTTTGAATGATTGTCGATGGTGGACCCGATTTTGCGCAGGTATTCACGTGCTTTGGCGAATTTGTTGGATTGCGACCGGGTCTCCCACTTCGACTTTACATTTTCTAGGATTCGCGAGAAGTCTTTCAACGACCTGACGTCTGTACTAGGTACAATGAGATCCTTTGGAACAAATGTCTCAAAATGTTGGACCAGAGCGACAAGCTCTCTAAGCTTCTGGTCGAGATCGTAGAGCTCTTCATCATTGCTATACGTGATCGGTCAACATAACTTCACAATGCATTGAAACCAGTTAAGCTCAGAGGAGGAGTACTTACTTTGCGGATCGTCCCCAGCGATGGTCTTTGCCATTGTCGTTGGCTCGGTCATCCCTCCGTTGTTGCTCCTCTACGAGTGCGTATTCAAGCTCATGCTCTTGCCTGGGACTGGGTTCGGCCGCAAGATCATCTTTTAGTTTCAGAGCAAAGCCTCTGGTAACCGTGGACGGATTAAAAGCGTTCATTGTGGTATAAAAAGACTCGAAGGGTATATGACAGACAAGTGCCGGGAAGAAATTAGAGAAATCAGACTGGAAAGCGAGAGACGGGGCATTCGCGTTCCGAGTCCCTGGAGGGGTGTGAGGCTGACGGAAGCGGGGTACGGACGGCATTTCCTCATTCGCTCTTGGGTGCGTCGCGGTAGGCAGCAACCTTCAGCCTCGCGGCTGAAATGTGGGACCATACTGCAGGCCCCACCGCTTTGATTGGTACAAAAAGACGAAACAATATCCTGCATGTAAGCAGAGAGCATCAGTCGTGGGCTAGGTCAGCTTTGCATACCCATATGTAAAGGAGCTCGGTCGCTTGTTTCGCAGCCTGACCGTAGCCTTTCCCCTCCTTCTGCACCAAAATTAAGCCATGGCCTCAGCAGGGTCGCCAACAGAGACGGCAACAATGCAGAACCCAACCATCACCGTCGAAACGCCGGCTGTGGAAGATCCAAAGCCAAGAAGTGAGAATGAAACAATGGATTCTGATGCGACCGGCTCTAGACAGTCTAACCCTGACGAGGTAAGCACTTCGTCGGTAGTTCAATGTACTGCTCCAGTGTATAACAGATGAGATTGACAAATAAGACCGCAAAGGAGCAGGTGGATAGATCGTCCGAAGCCATTGTTTACAAGGAGGAGTACCTCCAGCTGAACGACCGCTCTGTTGTTTGCATAGACGATGTGGATGAGAATGCAGGCAGACAGAGTGCTGTCAAAAACGAAAACAGGGTTCTGGAAGTCGTTGACGTTTATTTCACCCCTTCAACCGAGAGGCCCAAGGATGGCCTGCTGCCTGTTTCGGTCAAAGGCCAATCCTACATCAGAGTCCTATCTCCCTCAGTCATATCTGCCCTTCGACATGTTGTCAACTACTACCCCTTGCAGAGCCTTACCGGAGACACGGTCGTAATTTATGAGCCTTACGAAGTCGTGGTCCATCACGAGGAGGAGCTGAAGGAGTATCGCCAGAGGTTCGCACCCGACAACCCCACCACCGCTACTGCATCAGATTCTTGCGCCAACCGACTCACATACAATCACATTGGGGTCCTACTCGATTATGTGCACAGCAAGGTCGGTGCTGCCGTGGAGGCAGCGCGAGAGCGACATGCCCGAGGACTCACGTCGATGGATATGGAGTGGCTGTCTTTCAAACCCGGAACGGACGTTTACTACTACGATGACGCCGACGGGACATGGAATCCATACGTTGTCAAGTCATTCAGTCCCAAGATTCGAAATGGTCATGTGGTCGACTACTCGGTTTATCTCTGGAACTTAGATGTCGATTCAGACCGACCGGAGTATTTGGGGTTAAGCACAGTCAACTTTCGAATGTCGCCCACAGCGCCGGATGTTGAGATTTTCGGCCGAACCATTTTCCCTTGTAGCTGTTTTCCGGATGGGAAGACCATTGATGGGAAAGAGCGAGACGAGCTGAAGAAATTCTTTGAAGACAGAGGTCGGATGTTTGTGCAGCTGCTCAAGAGAGGGTGCTATCAGTTTGAAGGCAGTTCCATCACTCAGCCCATCAAGACGGTAAGATAATGTTCCACCCTTGCGGTTTACCATAGACTTACGATATCAGTACAACGGTCTTGTCATGGTAGATGCGCAACAATGGACCTCGGACAAACGTGCATACCGATGGGCAAGGCAAATAGATCTGGATGAAAATCCCGGGCCTCCTGCCCCCCGCTCACCACTATGCGATTGCGCTAGATGCATAACTGTCGTCGGCAACGAGCCTGGTCAGCTTATATTTGATGACTACGACAGGATAGGTCACCGGGATCGTGGAATGTCCATGACCGATCACCAGTTTTTTCTCTGCAGTAGATACATGGAGGCTTTTCTGTTCAAGACGAGAGAATGGGGTATGTTCACCACTACAGTTTAACCAATTCGTGCTGACGCATAGCCATAGTTCCTCTCGATGTGTCCGGATTCAAGTGGCCTATCTTCGACAAGAAAATGATCAATGATTTAGTCCTGGCTCAGGACACGAAGGATTTGATCATCGATCTTACGAAGCTATTTGTTGAGGAAAAGGGCACGAAAAGAGATCCGGCCGACATGTCCAAATCAGAGAGCGGACTTGACATGTCTGCATGGTCAGCAGATTTTGTGAAAGGCAAGGGAGAGGGACTCATATTCCTCCTGCATGGAAAGCCGGGTGTAGGCAAGACGTACACTGCAGGTAGGTTTCCACCGCACAGTCAGGCACGGTACACAGACTTATCGTTACAGAATGTGTTGCAGCACTCACTGAGAGGCCGTTGCTGTCACTGACCTGTGCGGACATCGGTACAGATCCAGAAAAAGTGGAAGAGAGCTTGAGGAGATGGTTCAGCATTGCTCAGAATTGGGGCGCCATCATGCTCATCGATGAAGCCGACGTGTACATGGAGCAGAGAAAGGTGCAGGATCTGGTCCGCAACAACTTGGTTGCAGGGTTCCTGCGCGCCCTGGAGTACTACCAAGGCATCCTGTTTCTGACGACCAACAGAGTGGGCACGTTTGACGAAGCTTTCATCTCGCGCATCCACATCACCATCCACTATTCGGCCTTCACAGACGAGAGTCGGGCTGAGGTGTGGGAATCCTTTTTCCGGAAGCTGCAGAGCGAGAGGGAAGGCAAGGTGAGGATCCTGGAGGAGACACGGGACTACGTGACAGAAAAAGAGGTCAGAGAGCTTGAGTGGAATGGTCGCGAGATACGAAACGGTCAGGAACCCATTCTATATGTGGTGTCAACGCTAATATTTTCTTTCCAGCTTTCCAAATCGCTGTTGCTCTGGCCCAAGTCGAGAATGATTGCGATGCCAAGGGACGCATCCAGATCAAACGAAAGCACATCAGATCCACAGTCCGCATGTCCAGGAACTTCAAGTCCTACCTCAAGGAGCTATACCAGAAAGACGAGACGCAAAGGGCTGCGGCTTGGGGCCACAGATATGATGCTTTTGGACAACCTCCCGCGAATGAAGGCAGCTTTAGGTAGTGGAGAAATACTCCCTAAGCCAGAATGCTGGATTTCAAAAAGTGGGGTAGAAGAGTGTGAAATTGCTACTACGTATGAGGGCTGCTGTGAATATATACACAAGTGAGGCACGTCACCTGACCTGGTCATGTGACTCTCAACTTCAACGCAGAAGCTTGTCGGACAGTTTAGCTAGGTTCCCTTCGAACAAGTTTTCAGGACTCGGTCCAGAGCCGTTTCAGGGCCGTGCGGCTTGAAGAGAGCGCATTTTTCGAGTACAATGATACTGATGAATTTTCCACTTCACTGCATTCTTCATCTCCCCGTCTATACGCCAAAACAGCCCCAATGGTATCATCCTCCAAATTTCTGAGCCCTTTACCTCGGCGCCATTTCCGGTTTATAAGCAGGAGAAAAGCCGTTGATTGGCTTCGTCAGAGTCGGAAATGGCTCCGACCACCGTGCGCAGCCAACGCCACAGTCCAGACTATACGGCCGCGTCCATACTGCCTTGGGAAAGGATGGGACGTTCCTAACGTTCTCGTGAGATACTAGATCGAGCTAGTCGAGAGGCGGCATCCACACGTGATGGCCGAGTGGTGGAGAGTGGCAACGCAAAACGCAACGGCGTGTTGCAGATGGGGATTATCATGGCCTTTGATAGCAACGTGTGGCAAGCGGCTAGAAGGGTGAGAGGGTCATGAGGTCGACTCTCGAGCCGAACGTGGCGCCCGTCGAGCTGCAGGGTGTGCGTGCTGATGATGATGAAACTTCTGCCGGAGTGGTGGCAGCAGCTAGCGGCGGCCTGAAGATGCCCCACCAAGCACCGTTGTTGCTCGGCTTATCGGTCTGCAATTTTCTTCGCTTCTTTGTCTTGGAGTAGCGCACTAAAACACGGCGTGATTAGCCAATATTCCCCAAAGAAGGAGCGAGCCAAACAAAACGGAGATTAGAACACGTCACCACTTACACCCGCATGCGTTGCAGAGGAAACTGCGGCCGCTACGACTCCTTCTCCACCTGGGCGCGGTAGTGGTGCTGCAGCTCTGACAGCAACGACGATACTCAGCGCGCCGCTTCTCGACTCGTGGTGCAGGCCGCCGGTGCTGGGGCGCAATGTCGATGGATCTCGGTCTGAACACGATGTCCGCGTCGTTCTCGACGGCACGGGCCGGGCGGGAAGACGGTTCTCGCTGCACAACGACGGTAGAGGAATTGCTGAACACAACCTCGTCCCCTTCCGCATTGAGCTCCTCGCTCCGCAGCTCTTGGATCTGCCGCAGCAGCCTCATCTCCTCCATCTTGAGATCGAGCAGGGCGTCCATCCCGGCCGCTGCCGATTGCTCGAACAGCAGCGGGCGCGCTGACAGTGAGAGGAAGCCGGCGGCCTGCATCGAGCCGTGCAGGTCGAACGGGGCGTAGCCGGAGCGGGCGAGGGCGCTGGCGATGCGGGCGTGGAACCGGAACGCGCCGCTGCTGCGTGCCGCGTCGTGGAGCTCGGCCGTAAATACGGCGGCATCGTCCGGGTGGATCAGAGTGGCGAGCGGCAAGCCGAGCAAGTCAGTGGGCGCGGTGCCGACGAGGGCTTTGCTGTTGGGCGAGATGCGGAGGATGGCCGTCGTGTCTGGGGCGAGGTTGAAGAGCAGCAGGTCGCGGACGCCGGCCGCGAGCAGCGGCACGGATGGTTGGTGGGTGGCTTGCATGGTCGTCGAGGGATCGATGGGCGGCAGGGGTTGAAGCGGGCATAAATAGTCCGGGGCAGAGATGGCGATGCAGCAGCTTGTGGCGCACCACCCCCTCCCTTCTCGGGCGCTAACAGCTGCAATCTACAGGATATGCAGGTGTGGACTCCCGCAATGCCATTTCGGAATTTCCCCATGTGTCGATCTCGAAGTGGCAAATGGCCTCTGCCGTTGCTTTGCCGGCTCCGTCTACCAATCAATCGCCACGACCCGGCCCGAGTAGGCTAGCGTGAGCCGCTTTTTGTAGTGTATTTTGCTCACGCTTGACATCCCCTGCATCGGCCGCGTCCGTCCATTGCCCGCGGTCGTTTGATGGTGTCGTACTCACCGTCGTTGTCTGGTTGGCTTAATGATACTCCACCAGTCTACTGTGATCAAGAGAAGCTGAGGACATAATTGCCACCAAAGCCTGTTTTTCTCAATGTTCTTCTGCCTAGACGCGTGAAAATAAAGGCAAAAATACGAGGTAATAACTGTTTCGTCATAAATTTCCTTAGGACCTCACACAGAAGGTCTGACTTCGCGGATTAGCTGTGTGGATGAATTGATAGAGGAGTATACCTACGCTTCGTGGCGAGCTCGGCGGCATGTTTACAGCGTGTTATCGGTCGAAATAACCGAATATGTTGACCGCGGCCCTCTGTTTCTTGCCTCGACACCGTCCTGCGTCGGCGCTTCCGACAAGT
Organism: Lasiodiplodia gonubiensis; assembly: GCA_009829795.1. Lineage (NCBI taxonomy): Eukaryota > Fungi > Ascomycota > Dothideomycetes > Botryosphaeriales > Botryosphaeriaceae > Lasiodiplodia > Lasiodiplodia gonubiensis. The sequence continues at coordinate 77,155 of RHKH01000042.1, read as the reverse complement.
ATGTATCTGAGAAATGTAGTTCTTCCAGAGCCAACTCTTGTGTCGACGAACCTATATGAGCTCGTCTATCAGCGGCCGCATGAGAGGAGATATGAGATGAATTGAACACGCACTTTCGATCACCTTTCCTGGAGCACCAAGTTGGACGGATGCCGTCTCGGCACGCCGTTCGAGATCTCTGCGTGTGGTTGATCCTTTCAGAACATCTCTCGCATTTTCGCCTTCGGAGATTATGGCCAACGCGCTCGATGTCCATGCTGGGATCCCATGCTTGCGGGCTTTTTGGATGGTAGCCACCATGAAGACGGTACCAGCGATAATGACGACGGCGTGAAGCGAAAGCCACGGCCACACAATGACGTAGGATGTCTGTAAGACACCCATTTTTCCAAGTTGCGGACTGGTATCACTATTGGCATGCAAGGAGTTCGTCATACTACGCGCAAGGGAGACGAATGGGACGCGGAGGTCGGAAATGGATATAAAGGGCTGCATGGCGGCAGGCTCGTAATCGATGGCTGAGCGAGAGAATCCTGAGATATTTGAATAGATATTTGAGCTCGTGCTTCCTGTGATATCTGAATAGACATTCGAGGGATCTGTCTCCGTGGACCTTAGGAATGTTTGTTGGAGGAAAGAGCTTATGCTGTCGACTGCGGACTGGGAGATTTTGAATTTGTCGCCAAGCATGAGGTCGCTTCTCTGGACGCTCGAGAGCGTAGAGTCGAAATTCAAACTATCCAACCAGCCAAGGCTTTCAAGGGCTGCAAGGCCTGTATCTGGCTTCCACGAATCCGGGGATCTGGTAGCGTTGGCTACTGGTTCTTCCAACTCTGAAATCTCGGAATTCTCGACTATCGTCGTGTACCGATTGACACAGTAATAGAGGCCGCACTCTATCGCTTCTATCTCAACATCTGCCCAGGTTGTTGCGGTGTTGTTATGTGGTCGAAGAAACGACATCCCCCAAATAAGGGTGTCGATGTCCATGAGGGTGATTGTCTCGTTGCGGTTGCCGGTCCCAGAGCTCGTCATCCAGGCAGTCTTATCTCCCTCCATATTCGGCATGTTGTCAATGAACAAGCCGTTGGGGAGTTCGAATATGGTGGCAGGATCCGCGGTCAGGACGTCATATTCACCTCTAATTCCCGTGAGCCGCAATCTTCCATCCCATTGTTCAACTGCAACATATGAAGAAACATCGTTGCAGATGCTGCAGACAGCAAGAGACTCGAAAGGGTCCCACGTGCAATTCCCTGATGGGCATTTGAGCTGCACTTGCTGAACTGTATCCTCAAGAGAATGCGTCAACCCGTACAATATTGCTGTTTGCATTGCGAAGTCTGCATTTGTTCGTGTTTCTTCAAATCTGTGCCCACCCACTGGTCCCTTCAGTTATTGTCCATTTACTATTTGATGACCGGATAAACTCACATAATACATATGGTGAAATTAATCGGGACTCTGTTCCTCTGGAGTATCTCTCCGCTCGGACAACATTCGCCGCCGCGGTGGAGACATTGACAGAGCTGAGCTCATATTGGACAAGCTGCTGCGAGAACGGATCGATAGCGATCGAAATAATGGTGATGATCGCTCCAAGCTGCAGAGTAAAACTACAACGCGTGAGCCAAAAAAGGATTTCAGATGTGGGATCATACTCATGAGTGCAGCTCCAGAGTAGCTTCAAGCTTCCCAGTGGTCCTCTGCTCGCAGAGTCAATGGTCTGAAAATCAAGCAAAAGCCGTGACCTGCGATAGAAGATGGTCCACTTCCACTGGCTAATAGATTCAGCAACAACAAAAAGTATGGGCGCTTTCGCAGCGGTGGATATAATGGAAACTATAGTGTTGAGAGTGATCTTGTGCCAATAGAAAATGGGCTTTCGGTCACAGACGGCAAGAACGGTTACCAGACCAGCCATAGACAAAAGATTTGCCACGAGGGCCAACATTTCAAGGCCCCAGGGAGACCTATCCATGAATCCAGTGGGAAAGTGGGCATGTTGAGTCATTGCGTGCGGTGGTTCGAGCCGATGAGACGTTGTGCTGAGGTAAGGAGGTGTACCACAGGAGTCGGGAAGAGAGGGTCGCGCGAACCACTTTAATATCTCGGACACAAGTTAAATACGAGGATTCAGCTGCAGCCTAGTTCTGCGCTCGGCTATGTGTCTCATAGTCACAAGGCTGTGGAAGCGACTCATTTGGAGTGATTGTTCCACAAGGCTCAAATGTACAGGCCGCTTAACACCAAGGCTCGTGGCGATCTTACGCTCCATTTTCAGAAAGGGGCAAGCGAGCGCGGGGTAAAACGGAGTATTCTAGCATTCAGGCGGTACGAGCAGCGGGGAACATGGCTTTTACTAATTTCTTTTACTTGCGCCGCGTAACGGCCCCCACGTTCCCTCCCGGCCCGGAGACATGCAATACCGTAGCTGGCTAGAGAATCTGCAGAGACGCCTAATAAAAGTGGTACCCCCCGCAGTCCCTGTCTTATGACCGGACCCGGATAGATTTCAAAATAGATACGTACATGCATATTTATAGCGGCCAATAACCTCTGTAGCTTTTCATCACCCCACAATTTGTTTAATCGATCCCACCTGCCTTGTAGCACTCCCTCTTGTATCAGCGCCATCTTGCCTGTCTTTTACCCCATGGCAATTACCTTTACCTTTCACCTTACTTGCATCAATCAAGCCCTTCTACTTCCCCGAGCCTTATTCCGTTTGCCTAACGGCATTTTCTGGTGCGTGGCACTGCAAAGGTCAGCTCAGCCGAAGAAGAGGCTAGTGTGACTTGTTCATGAATTATTCTTTCTTTCTTGAATGGTCACACATGACGCCAGTGATAAGCCGCGTTGACCAATCGCCCAGAAATTCGAGCTCACCATCATCCACTCTCACCAGCGGCCTTTTCATGTTTAGCAACGTTGTCATGTGGCTCACTGTGACGCCTTCTATACTCCGGAACTAGTGAACTAGCGAGATTAGCTAGATGTTATAATTAACGCAGCAACGCTAAAGCCCTCCCGAATTTCCCGATTAGGCTAGCTGACTGAGCTGCCGAGAATCGTGCAAACGGTTTAGAAACCGGATGCTCTGTATCCGGGATCTCTGAGAGGGGTTCGGTAGTAGCATAATAGCTACTAAAAGTGTGGCTTTCAGCTTGTGAGGGAAGAGGGGGAAGGCAAAAAAGCCGTTCGGCGCAGGTTTCGGTCGGAACGGACTCCGACGCAGTCGTTTATTCGCAGACCAGGCCAGGCGTTCAACCTTAAAGTGCGGCTTTACTGTGGTAGGAAATGGTGAGATGCCGATTGCAGCTAATCAAACGGCGCTTGCACGCACGGCCGGACGGGAGTGGCGAGGAACACCTCAGCTGAGACAGAAGCTCCGATGGCCTTACTCATTGACTTTGAAGGACCCCATCGGTGGTTTTCGCCATTGATTCGCTGCCAGATGCGAGTTTGATGAACCAAAAGTGGCCTGATTGGAGAAAGAGGAGGACGGTGAAGGTGTATTTTGTGTGCCGCTCTCAGAGTGGCTGGTGGTCTAGACCTGCGGGCCAGCTCGGGCCGTCCAGTTCGCAGTGGCGCACTAAGGGTCCAGCCTTCGGCTTCAAGAAGAGAACGTTGGTAACTACCGCGGGTTCAACGAACGCCACGGTCTTCGGAATAACGGCTTCACGCAGAGACCAGCGTTGGAGAGGGCCTCAGGATGCTGTTGTTTAGTCCGGCGCCTGAAAGGGTGTTATAAGAACAGACGGTCGACTTCTCGGGCGCATCAGCGACGATTCCAGTGGTGAGCCCGAATGCCAGGTCGAGCGCGAGAGCCGACGGCAGTGATAAGGGGCTATGGTGCCTACCTGTGTTTGCGTTGGCAGATAGAATGCTGTGGCGTGGCGGCGCCATGTGACGCTAGGGACATGCCACACCAGTATTATATGGACTTGCCGCCCCGCCACAATCATGTTCCTTTTTTGTTAATCCTCCGCAAAATGGGCTCCGCACCTCTATTCCCCACGCAGGCCGAGCGTGCGCGGGAACGTGACGTTTTCCCGTAGGCTACCCCCGCCACCTTGCGTCCCGGCTTTTGACCGTGTGCTACAGATTCTACCCACTCTCGCTCGACATGCCCGATCTCAGCTCTATCTTCGACGCTTCGCCTCACTGCCCGCCACCGCCATCGCATTGTCCACGGCCATCTAATGATCCTGTTCTCACCGCCATTGCCCAGCTCGCGGCTGTACGCCTGGGGGCTCAACGTGCTCTGGTGTCGCTGATTGACAGCCGGTCACAAATCGTGCTGGCTGAAGCAACACCCACGCTGCCGCTGTGCCCTGAAAGTACTATCAAAGATACCAGTGCCCACGAAGGTCTTTGGCTCGGGTGCGCCACCTTCCCCAGAGATTGTGGCTTGTGTGAGCTTGTGCTGGACGCCGCTGGCTCGGCCGTCGTCATCAACGATCTGCAACACGACGCACGCTTCGCTTCACGCTCCTTTTCCAAACTCGCTCCCAGCAGTCTCCATTTCTACGCTAGCGCGCCGCTCGTCGCCCAGACAGGCTCCATCGTTGGCGCCGTTTCCGTCTTCGACGATGAGCCTCGCAACGGGCTGGCACCGCACCTCGTGCGGGCCCTGCATGACGTCGCTGCTGCCGCCATGGCTTATTTCAACGCATCGTGCGCCCTGAGCGATAACCAACGCGCTGAGCGCCTGGTGCGCGGCCTGACATCCTTCGTCACCGGAGCCTCCGACTTACAGCGCCATGCCGACCTAGAAGTCCCGTGCAGCCCTCCAAATCCCATCGTAGTGTCGCCACTTCCCCACCCCTCCGACGTCCCCGTGCTGGAGAGGCCGGTTGCCAGCAGGACAACATCAGCCCCTTCTGTTGACCTGGACAAAGACGAACTGCTCGTGCTGCAGGACATCATTCTCCCCCCTGGCGCCAAACGCATGTTCTCCCGAGCAGCCAACATCATGCGAGACTCGGGCGGCTTCTCAGGCGTCATCATCTTCGACGCATCACTAGCGAATCCCGGCAATTTGGCTGCAAACACGCCGCCGTCGACGCCTCCGCTCGACTCACACGACGCCGGCGCTTCTCCCACCCTATGCAAGATCCTCGGGTTTGCCGACGTCGAGGCGTCCAGCCGCACCGGCACGTCGCCAAAGTCAGATTACCTTTCGCTAGCCGCATCAGACCTGAAGCGCCTCCTGAACCAGAACCCGCAGGGAAAGATCTTCAACTTTCCACTATCACCCGCCGGCACCGAAAGCTCATCCGGAGACGACAATGCCTACCGCGAGAGACCAAGACGTCGGGGCCGATCACGACGCAAGTTCTCAGCCATGGCGGCCATCATGGACGTGGCCCAAGACGCGCGCAGCGCCGCCGTCGTGCCGCTCTGGGACTTCCAACGCCAACGCTGGTTCGCGGGCTGTCTGTGCTGGACGACGGATCCGCGGCGGCTACTGTCTCACGGCAGCGATCTTCTCTACCTGCGCACCTTCGGCAACAGCATCATGACTGAGCTCAGCCGGCTCGATGCCCTGTCCGTCGACCGCGTCAAGTCGACCTTCATCGAATCCATGTCGCACGAGCTCCGCTCCCCACTTCACGGCATCCTGGGCGGTATCGAATACCTCCGCGACACCGAGCTGGACTCGGCCCAGACCACCATCGTCGCGTCCATCGGCCTGTGCGGGCGCACCTTGCTGGATACCGTCGGAAATGTGCTCGAGTACTCCAAGATCAACGAAAACTCGTCCGCCGCGCCGAAGCGCCGCCATCCGACGTGCAACCCGTCGACTCCCACCGCCGACATCCGCCAGCTGACCGAAGAAACCGTCGAGGCCGTCTTCGCGGGGCACTCGTACATCGTGTCGTCCATCCAGGGCGAGGAAGCCGACGAGGCCTTCATGCACATGAGCAGCCACGACATGCCATTGTCCCCTACAGGCGCCCCTGTTCGCCGCGCCATCCGAATCATCCTCGACATGGCCGAGAACCGGTCGTGGCACTTTGCACTGCAGCCAGGAGTATGGCGGCGCATCGTCATGAACATCTTCGGCAACGCCCTCAAGTTCACCGACACCGGCTTCATCCGCATCTCGCTCTCCGCCACGGACGTTGACGAATCGGAGGCGACCGTCTCGCTCACCGTGGCCGACTCCGGCGCGGGCATGTCGCCGCACTTCCTGCATGACGGCCTGTTCAAGGCCTTTTCGCAAGAGAACCCCTTCGTCACCGGCACCGGCCTCGGACTGAGCATCGTGCGCCGCCTCGTCGACAGTCTCGGCGGCAGCGTCAGCGTGCAGAGCCAGCAGGACGTCGGCACCGAGATCCGCATCACCGCGACGTTCCGCAAGCGCGCTTGCAGGGGCGAGAACCTCATCTCCACCATGGCGGCGAAGCTGCAGGGCAAACGCATATGCATCCCCGACGGCTTCACCTCGACCCACCACGCCGCCGCTCCGGCGTCCGTGGTCCGCGGCGAACGCTACTTTGTCGAGTCACTCGCCCAGTCACTCGGCGACTGGTTTGGCGCCCGTGTTGGCGCCGACGTGGATCGTGATGACGAGCAACAGCTCGTTGTGTACCCAGGGCCGAATATCAAATTCGCGTCCAAGTCGCGGCCGTACAAGGCTATGTCCGTCATCGTCGCGCTGGACGCCCTCGAGGCCGCGACGCTGCGGGCGGACGCGCGGATCGCTGCGAGCGGCATCGAAGTCGTCACTCAACCGTACGTTCCCAGCCGGGCCACTCGTCGGCCGGAGCTCCCTCATGCTGACATTATTTCCCCCAGATGCGGCCCGTACAAACTGGCACGAATCCTCGAGCGCTACCTGACCCGCCAAGCCGCCGCCGCAGCGAGTTGTCCATCCCGCCGACCACCACCAATACCAGAACCCTCAACACCCCCGCGCCCCTGGCCGCTCTCCCGCCTCCCGACCTTCCACCCCATGCCGCCACTGCCGCCGCTGCCGCAGCTGCCACCAACCGCACCCACCCTCTCCCCCTCGCCCCGCCGCGCCTCGATCCCGCACCTCTCCTGCTCGACCGGCTCCATCCCGCGCCACCGCCGCCGCCAGCATCCCACAACCAACCCATTGCCCTCCCCTTCAATCCCCACTAAACCCCGCTCCGCCTCCGCATCCCCCTCCTCCCGCCACCTCGAGCCAGAAATCCTAATCGTCGACGACAACCCCATCAACGTCCGCCTACTATCAGCCTTTTTGTCTAAACACGGGTTTCCGCACCACCAGTCTGCCCCGAACGGTCTTGAAGCCCTGCGGTTGTTTAAAGCGCAGCCGCGTCGATGGGCGGCGATACTGATGGATTTGAGCATGCCGGTCATGGACGGGGCGACGGCGACGAGGGAGATTAGGGCGTGGGAACGGAGGTTGTTTTTGGGTAGTTCTATGGGGGGAGATGCGGGTGCGGGGAGGAAGGGGGAAGTGGATGCTGCGGGTCAAAATGGGGAGAGGGAGGATGAGGGGAGGGAGCAGGAGGAGAAGGAACAGGAGGAGAGGCCTCCGGGGGTGCAGATCATCGTCACGACGGGCTTAGGCAGCGCTACGGCGCGGTTCGAGGCACTCAGCGCCGGCGCGGACGAGTACATGACGAAACCGATACAGTTTGGGCCGCTGATGAAGATGCTGAATAAGCGTATGGAGGATCGGGCGGCGCCCGCGCCACCGCTGCCTCCGTAGAAGAAACACACTTGTGCACAAATCCCCTTCTTAGAATCTGCGCGTCATGGCTGATACTGTGAGCTGACAGGGACGAATTGTTTCATACAATCTCCACCGTTTCCCACTTCGAACATTACGATTACAGCCTTTTTACCAAATTTCAAAGTTATGTTTGCTGATTAGTTCATTTAGATTTTTGCGTTTGGGCGTTGTTTAAACCGTATCGACACTGTTTGTTCTTTGGTATACAATTACCAGTTTAAGGTATTGTGATACTCTTCTACAACCCTGCTGATTTTGGGTTAGGCTGAATCACACTTATGTATAGTACACAAATGCCAGATTGGAATGCTCTTCTACGCCAATATAAGCGTTTCGATGCCAATCGCTGGTTTATCCTACTCAGTAGTTAATTTTGAGGCCGAATAGGAGAGAAGTTACAACAAAAACAAAATTGAAGTAGATCTCCTCAACCGTTACGGCTCTCGTATTTTTACGTCCTGATCTCCCACGGTAGTTTGAAGAGTCTCTACAGACTCTGAAGAATTTTAACTTCAAATATTTTCTTTCTGCAAATAGGAAATATCCTGAGTCTTCTTCTGGGTAAATTCACCCAGTGTCATCCCCCGTTTGTGGCACAATGAAACTATCGTCATCTGCATCTACGGCGAACTCCACCAACTCGTCCTCGTCTTCTAAATCAAGGTCATCTAGCTCTACCTCCAGCTCCTCTTCATCCGCAGCATCCTTTGCTCTTTGGTTCATGACAGGCTTCCAATGGATAGCCTTATCAAGAAACGCATTATCAACACTCTTCCTAAACGACCGAAACTTGACCTTCCGGTACGCAATGGCCCAAATCATCTCCCCCGGCGCCTCGAACGAAACACATTCCTCCGTAACCCGGCTCTTCTCAACGCCAACCCCCGGATCCAAGACGCCAAACACATCGACGCCCCCCGTCACCGCCGCGCCCACCGGCGCCGTCAAATCCACCCCCGTAGCAACCCTCTTCGCTCGCGCCTGCGCCACCCTCGCATCAAGCACAGTCGTGACGCCCACAATCAAATAACACTTCTCCCCCGCCCTCACGCTTTCCTCCAACCACGCCCTCGCATCTTCACTCGCGCACATTTCGGCAAACGCCTCGCGCTGCGACGTCATCTCGTACCGCTTGACAGCCTTGCTCGCGAGGTGCGTGCCGCCAGCAGACCCAGGCTGCGTGTGGACGTTTAGAAGCTGTGTCAGTGCGGCGTGGAAGCGTGTGTCTCGGGATTTTTGTATGAAGCCGGAGAGGTCCAGAGCCGTCGTTTGGAAGCCGGCGGTGATGTCGTTAACCTCGTGTTGGTGCTTGAAGATGTCGACGTGCGGTTCCAAAAGCGAGCAAACCAGGCTGCCGACCGGGACGGCGTGGACCGGGATGAGCTGGGGGAGGACGAGGTAGGGAGGTGCCATGGTGTCAACGTCTTCTGGCTTTTCGTGGTGGAAGGCTGTGGCGGAAATGCCGCCGGTATTATATCCTGTTTTCGGGCGCAGACTTTGTGCCACCCTGGTGACGTTGCGTGTGTAACGACAGCTGCCTGGCTTTTGGCCCCGGAGGCTGACCCCCCCTTTTCGACCCCGCCGAGGCTGGAGTGGGGTTTCCAGAAACATCCCTCAAGACCGCTTCGCTAACAGCACGGGAGAGTATCCGCCAGCCCTTTGCTACTGCACTGACCACCATGGCAGAAACTCCACGTTCGGAAACGGAGTTCGATATCGAGCTTCACTATACCAGGGCGTTCGATCTTTTCCGGGCATTTGTGACGGACGGAAACCGAGAAGCCTTGGAGTCTGGCATCAAGATTGGAGAGATAGTGGTACGTTGTGCTCCCAAGGCTTCTGAGAAGTATTTGAAAATGACTTGGATACTTGCTCAACACATCTCCGAGCGAGGCAATGTCTGTGACGGTGTTCCGGTGGATCTCGAGCGATCAGTATGCCTGTGCAATACATGGCTGGAAGAGGCGCCAGATTCTCACTTTGAGAGGCCATTCGTCTGCTGCTTGCTGGCAGGGTTACTCAAAACCCGGTTTAAATATTCCAGCAACCGGGGAGATCTGGAAGAAGCTCTCCGACTTGCGTACAGAGCCGTAGAGCTTTCCCATCTCGACCCTAAGTATCACCTCTTGTACTTTTGCACCGTCAAGGATCAGCTCCAAGGTATCTACGAAATCTTCGAAGAACCAGAAATTCTCGATCGACTGATACTCGCGAAACGCCGCGTTCTGGAAGAGTGTACGAAAAGAAATCAAGCAAAGCATTGGCCAGACATCGATGATCTCGAAAGAGGGCTTTACCAGCGCTTTGAGAAGACTGGAAACATCGTGGATCTGCAAGAAGCACTGCCACTTGCTAGAGATGTCTGCAAGTTAGTTCCGGATGGGTACCCTCGTAAATGCAATGCGTTTAGTCACTGTAGCTATATACTCGCAAAGAACCACGAAGCCGGACTGGTACCGTTGTCGGCCATGGACGAGTCGATCGAAATGCTGCACACGGCCCTGCACATATGTCCTTCTGGCAGCGATGATCGGGCTGGGATACTCGCAAATCTGATGAACAGACACAGAGAGGCATATGAAAGGGGGCGCGGCGTCCAACTCCTGCACCTGGCAATTGAGTATGGTAAACAGACTCTGGCAGAGGCATCGGCCGATCATCCAGAACGACCGAACTTCCAACAAGGTCTTGCTGTATGTCTCAAAGCACTCTTCGAATACAGCGGGCAACGGTTTTGTGAGTACTTCCTCAGCTAAAAAGAGATGTGCAACTGACATGGTAAAGTGCTCGATGAGGCTATAGAAGGCTACCGCACTGTCGTTGCATCGCCTCACCTACCTAGTGATGATAGAGCAGTAATATCATCAAACCTCGCCATTGCCTTGAAAGCCCGGTATGAGACATCAGGTGCTCTAAGAGACATAGAAGAAGCCGTTTCCAGAGATCGAGAGAGTGTTTCATGGACCTCTGCCAAAAGTCATCATCGTTCCTCCAGATTGAATGGACTTGGAACATCCCTTTCCTTCCTGTACAATCGGTTCAAGCGGCTTGAGGACCTCAACGAAGCCATTGATTGCGCGAAGGAGGCGGAGGCGTGTGCGTGGGACCGTTCCGATCATGGCATGTATCTCAGCAACCTCAGTATTAAGCTTTCAACGCGATATAAGTGCACTAGTAACGACGAAGATCGTTCTGAGTCACTCATGCTTGCAAGGAAGGCTGTTGAGGTGTCGCATAAGTCGGAATGGATGAGTTACGCCATGAACATCCACAACTTGGCGACTCGGATCTACGAGGAATATCTAAGCACGGTCAAATCGGAGCGCAACGTGGCGGAATTAGAGGAAGCTATATCCTGGACGCGAGCTGCTTTGGACTGCACACCGAAGACGCACACACTTTGGTCGTATTATGCATATTGGCTGGGCTGGAGACAGATGGAACTAGCAACGTGTGCTACCGATGTTGAGAAGGGAAGGGCTCTGTACGACGAAGCCATCGAGACTTTGAAAGAAGCCTCAATGCCAGAAAGTGCTTCGCCGATGCGGAGGTTGAATGCGGCACGAACTGCCGCGCTCATGCTGATAAGCAGAGAGCGGTGGGCAGAAGCGAAGGAACTGAGCACAAAGACAATAGCGCTGTTGTCTCACGTCAGCCCGCGCTCCATGACGCGGCAGGATATGCAGTTCAGACTGTCTGGCCTCTCAAACCTGTCGACCTTCGCAGCAGCGGCATCATTAAACTCAGGAGGCAAATCCGAGGATGCCCTGACACTCTTGGAGATGGGACGGGGACTCATATTCGGGCTCCTTATCGGAGACCGTGCAGACGTTTCGGATCTTACTTCTATCAATCCAGCCCTCTCATCTCAGTATGAAGAGATGAGGGACCAACTCGCACGATTGTCCATCTCTACATCCAGCAGAGACGATGTGGTTCTCCATCGACAGGAACTCACGAAGCGTCTGGCAAGCCTCGAGGACCAAATTCGCGAACTGCCCGGGCTATCAAGATTCCAACTGCCAGCATCAGGAGATGAGCTGAAGGGACTCGCATCAGAGGGACCGCTTGTAAGCTTCAACGTCACTAAATTCAGGTCCGATGCCTTCATAGTGACCTCGCAAGACATCGTCGTCGTCCCCTTACCAGCTCTGCAGGAAGCCGACTTGGAGACAAACGTCCGGAAGATCATTGGAAGATCACGACTTACCAAATGCACATTGGTCGAGAGACACACGTCGAATAAGAACCTTGCCAAGATGCTCGTCTGGCTCTGGGAGGTAGCCGTTCAGCCAGTCATGAACCACCTCGGGCTCGCAGGGGCATCCGGAAGCACCGCAAGCAATCTTTCCAGATTGTGGTGGGTAACCAGCGGGTTGATGGGCCTGATGCCCCTGCACGCCGCCGGATCAGGCTGGGACTCAAGCCCAGACAACACATCCAGCCGCTGCATCTCCTCATACGTGCACACAATGAAAGCGCTCGCACACTCCCGATCAACCAGAGCCAAACAGCCGCCCCAGAACCTCCCCTCCCGCATCCTCGCCGTGCACACCCCGAACACGAAAGAAAACGGCAGAGCAGACCTTAACACCGGCCCCGAAATGGCCGCCATCACCTCCGCCGCCTCCCGCGCCGGCCTGCCCTGCACGGTCCTCGAATCGCCCACTGTCTCCTCAGTTATCAGCGAGATGCGCCGCAGCCCCATCGTCCACTTCGCCTGCCACGGCGATCCGAGCTTCGACGACCCCTCAGAAACATCACTCGTCTTGAGTCCGGCAGACGCAGCGGCGGCACCGGACGACGACGGCCGCTTAACCATCTCCCAGCTCTTCGACGAGACGCACACACACGCGCAGCTGGCCTACCTCTCGGCCTGCTGCACGGCGCAGCAGTACGACGAGGGGCTGATCGACGAGGGGATACATCTGGGCAGCGTGTTCCAGTTGATGGGGTTTCCGGCGGTGGTGGCGACGTTGTGGGAGGCGGATGATGGTGCGGCAATTGAGGTGGCGGGGGCGTTCTATCGGCGTCTTTTGGGACGGAACTTGAGGAAGATGGAGGACGGACATGTAGCAAGATGCCTGCATGATGCGGTGGCGGAGCTGCGGGCGCAGAGGCTGGGGAGGAGGAAGAGGAAGGCCGAGGATATTTTGGCGTGGGCGCCTTTTGTGCACATTGGGATTTGAGGGTGGTGGTTGTTGGTTGGGTTCATCGGGGCATATGCAGAAATGACTGTTGGAGTTTGAAGGGATTATCTGAGGGGGAAAGGAAAGGCTTCTTTGGCCAAGACCACCTCTTGCAATGTTCAGACATACTCGGAAACTGTTTGGAGAAAAGTCCAGGATAGACCAACTATAATGGGAAGGAACTTGGGTGGCCTTCGAGGGCCAATCTATTTCCGTCGATACTCTGGTTTCTGGAGATCCTAGACGGCAAACGCTGACATTTCCTGATAAACAGTACTCTTCCTAGCATTGTGATGGTGGTACCAGTCAGTATTCGTAGACTGAATTCGTTCGCCGGTTGAACATCAAGGAGACTGTGTATTGCATGGTAACACATCTTTCATTTAGTTCGCCAAGTCAAGGGCGGGCGGTGCGGGGCGCAGCCCGCAGCCGAAACTGAACGGCAGGGGTGCGGACCTGTGTAAGTTTGGAGAGCTTTTTGCGCCACCCTCGTGATATTGGTAAGCGAGCCATGGAACAAACCTGGAAAGCTCCATCAAACCTATCTTACGTCTATTGAATACATAG
>RHKH01000042.1:52926-63519 GCA_009829795.1 Lasiodiplodia gonubiensis | reverse complement strand
CCCCCGTTCCCCCCTTTTTTTTTTTTTTTTTGAACTCGCATTATTCGCAGATAGTTGATCAGCCTCATGAGCGGCCCCCATATCTAAGCCACACTAAGACGAGTGCAGATCGCCTCACTTTCCGAGCTGTGGGTCCTGGGCCGATGATCATTGGACGCCACTGCGAGTCGTGGGTAGACTGCGTACTTCTTAGTGGCTCCTACAGCCGAGCCTAAGCTGAGAGCCTCACATGACAGTTGCATATCCGGGGGTACACAGATTCGGGCAAGGCTGAGCACTGTGTCTTAAAAGCAGGCATAGTCCACGAGCCTGTTGCATAGCAGCTTGCGCACTTTCGCCTCTCGGCCTGCGCCACCAGCCCTCCGCACTGGAATCCCACGACAGTTCGCTGTTCGTCTTGCTCATCTTGTGTTTCATTCTAGGAATCACTACTCATACAAACCATGGACCGGCCCGGTCCAGAAGTCTCGGGAAACAGACATGACGAACATGAGGCGACCGGAAACACCAAGGAAAATTGGTTGCAGACAAAACACAGGCACAATCAGTCAATGCGCGATGAGTTGCCACCTTCAGAGACGCCAAATATCCTCAAGCGCTCGGTGAAGGTGTTCTTCCCCAAAGTGGGCACACAAACTCCTTGCAGCTCCGACGGTGGCCAGAAATATTTCTGGCGCTTGAAGAAGATGTTTTCCCGGCAGAAGAACAGAGAAAGTCTCAGCGAATCCGACGACGACGACGTTTCTGGCCTCACTTTGCCCAGAAACACCAACCTCCGAATGCCTTGGGAAGGTGTTGGCGGAAATCATGCTGATGAGGCTGTCCACCAGGACCCCGAGACGGACCAAGTCCAAGCCTACGAGCCAGGAAGCGCCGATCAATCCGGAATTGTCGATTTCCACGGCTCGGGACGGGGAAACGTCAATGATTTCGATTTCGATCTCCCTAATCCGGCCCAAAAGACAAACTCCGGCGATCCTTCCGGGTGGTGCTCCGTCTGCCTTGATTTGGAACAATGGATGATGTCGAAACGACACCCCGGAGTAGCGACTGATTTTGCCCTTGGCACATTTCAAGATCTTCAATCAAGAGCAGGATGCCCGTCATGCGATGACATGTTGGATTTAGCATCAAAATTCAAGCTTGGACCCGACAAGCAGCTGAAATTTGAAAAAACAGGACCCAAGTGGTTGATTCCATATCTCTTCAATCTCGGAGACAAAATTTTCCTGGCGCCCTCAAAACGGATGGAGGGATCAAATTCAATCGCAGCAGTGGTGGATCCAGACTGGTTCAAAGTCGCAACATTGAAAGAATGGCTTGCAGTTTGCGATGAGAAACACGGCGAAGGATGCCATATGAGGCATGGAATTGCTTCGATAAGACCCCGGTTTCTAATTGACGTGCGTCAAGGCTGCTTAGTGGATTCACATGGAGATGAACGATACTTCGCATTGTCATACGTGTGGGGCTCCCAGCATGGAGCAGGTATGGCGACCAAAGCAAATATCAAGTCACTGAAGCGGCAAGGCACCATAAGAATAAGAAACCCAACGTTCAGGCTCCCCCGAACGGTCGAGAATGCCATTCAATTAACAGACCGCCTTGGAGAGCGTTTTCTGTGGGTCGACCGTCTTTGCATTATTCAAGATGACTTGGACAATTGGCACTCGCAAATCAAAAAAATGGGATCGATATACGCAAACGCCTATTGTACTTTCGTTGCTTCCGACGGAGCGGATGCAGATCACGGAATACCTGGCTTGAATCAGCATTCTGGACCACGTCATTTGTTGAGAAGACGCATCAAATTTCCATCGGTTCAAATGATTGAAGTTGGACACGTCGCTCCCACATTAGACTCAACTTGGATTAAACGAGGTTGGACGTTCCAAGAATTAAAGCTCTCCCGGAGGGTAGTATTCTTCGGCAACGATATTCGGTGGACATGCCAGCAAGCCCGGTGGCAAGAAGACATAGTACTGGAGCCCGAGAGTATTGCCACCACAGTTAAGAGCCAGCGAAAAGTCGAATTGAGCCTTCTGAGCGTTGAGCCATGGCCAGACCTTGTGCAATGGTTCACTTTAATCTACGCCTATTGTCTCCGAACATTCCGCTTCGAAGAAGATGCAGGAGCGGCATTTGCGGGTATCGAGGAGATTTTGAGCCATTCCTTTCCTGGGGGGTTTTGCTTTGGCTTGCCAGAGTTCTATTTCGACATAGCTTTGCTCTGGTGGCCTCGATACCCACAACAGAGAAGAACCTCCAAGTCCGATCGGTCTCCTTATCTGCCTTCATGGTCCTTCTTAGGCTGGAAAGGGTCTCCGCGTCCGGACGCTCTATTTTTCGCATGCGACTGGATCGCCACAGGTCCTAACATCGGACGTGCCCCCAGGACATCGTCTACAGTACCGAAAGTGGAATGGATACAAAAAGGGCCATGCGGACAAGAGCGCCGGATAAAAAATGACTACCATGTCTGGAAAAGAAGCCAAGAGCAGACATCTCCAGCGGCTCACGCAAAACTCGGCTGGCGGAGGGAAGGCAACGAAAATGACTGGACACATGCTTCAATACCAGGAGTCAGCTTTCGCTATCCCGTCCCATTTGGTTTCCAGCCTCTCACCGATGAATACCACGCGTGGCCAGCATCGCTTCGTTTGCGTTCCGAGAGCACCTTCCTTATCATTTCCAATGTCGCCTTAGTCAGTTCGCACTCTCCAAACGAATGTCTTCCTGTGGAAATGGTAACTCTCACGGGTAAATGGGCTGGGATACTTCATCTGAACACAGATGAAGCTAAGAACGTACCATTTGGTGAAAAATGCGAACTTGTTGCATTGTCATGCGGTAGCGTTTCGAATAAAGATGGAACGGTAAACGGACACCTGGAGGAGTGGTTGTTGAAAGGTCGTCCAAAGGCATCTGAGAAATACGAATTCTACAATGTTATGTGGATCAGGCGAGAGGGCACATACGTTCTTCGAGAAGCTATTGGACGAGTGGAGAAATCAGTATGGGACTCTCAGGACCTTCAAAACATTGACGTGGAGTTGCGTTGATGCATGGCGTGATGCAGGATCACAAATGGCATCGGAGACAGAGTGGGCGGACCTCTAGCACCCCACTAGAACTACTATACGCTCCCGCAAAGGAAATGCTACTTGCAAAGTGACACAACTATCCACAAGCCTGCAATCGTGATTTCATTAACTGAGTCCAGAACCTGAGTCGTGCCAACTTTTTGCATCCTCGCCCAGTATCCGCATAGACGCTAAAATCTTTGGAGTCTAATGGGACGGTGTTCGTACGATTTTACGTTTTCGCATGTCCGTGAACAGCGCCTCAAGTACATCAACGATAACGTAGCGGAAAAGCTCAGTTGAGAGATCTCTATGGGAGGAACGATCATGCAGGGGTGTATTCAGTGCTTTCTTTCAGGTAGTGCAATGCATCACGTGTTTACCTCTTCAGCTTCTCGCCTCAGCCTTCACCACCACCTTTGCGTAGGCTCATGCTATCTTCGACCAGCCTCTCCAAATACTCGTCTCTAGTGCTTGTGATCAGTGCAATATCTTTATATTCTTCGAGGCCTACCTCACCCAGACCGACGGTCACATATATTACGGATAACACCGGTAATAACTACAGCGATTAGGTTGCGAATAAAGTCTATTGCTAAAAGAACGCGATAAACAAGGAGCATACATCGCTATCTCCGAGAAAGGTAAGGTATCCGGCTTTCGAAAGCTTCAGACCAGGTCCTTCCTCTCCGTCGCTTCGTTTCCATCACGCGTTTGGGTACAGGCCACAAGTGTAGGTGTCCCGTTACCATAAATGTATAGACCATGCATCACTGATTTAAGAGCGACGTTAATGATCGGTCTGGATCTTCATAATACGCAGAACAGTAACGGAGGTGGTAACGGTCGCCCAGGTAGGCTCTGCGTATAGGTTGCGAATTCCGTAATCGCCATTTTCGAACCAGAAATGGGCTTGGTTCGAGGCTGTTTGTGTACCATCAGATTACTACTGTCTTAGTGCACATAAGTTCTAATATACTTACCTCGTTAAACACAGCCATTTTCGGATACAAGACTGTCCTAAGCCGGCTTGGGGGCTTTCTAAAACCTTTTAAAACACCTTAGGAGTACCAAAACGATAGGCGGAAGTGAGACGACCATGCCGATAATGGCGACCAGAGCTTCAACGGAAAGGTTCATAGTGAACTAATGTATGATTGCTGATGGCCGCCAAAAGTGTAGCATAGTTCTACTATATATCTCGCAAGGCCAACTTTGCTTTGGCAGGAGATGCAAAGCCCCACAGCCGCATAGAACGATCAGTAAGACGATCTGGTCTTTATCCAATGGGCCGCTTCGCTGATATGCATGTCGGAGAATCGTGGTAACACGCTCACTAACGCTCTGGTATGTAGCCAATCATCAGCAAGTCCAGTTTGGTGCGCAGCCAATAAGAGTGGAGTGCCTGTTCAGCGCCCAGCTATGAGGCGCAAACAACTTTGGCATGCAGCAAATCACCGTTTGGGGTACCGGTGACTCAGCCTCATGGCCTGTTGCACACCGCATGGCCGGTCGCACACCTCAACTCGACCCCGCAGCTGAAAAGCGAGCGTCCTGCTGTTTCTTACGCTTCTCCATCTTACGCTTCTCTGTCTCCCGACAACACTCAAACAAGAGGCACATCCATTCAGCATGGCAAGCCCACGCAAACGAAAGTTACAAGAGTATAACACCCTATCGAATGTCGTGGTTTTAGTTTCTAGGCGTACTAATCGAAGGTCCAGCTCGGCGCAGTCTTGCCGCGAAACTCCTCGAAAAAAGCCTCGGAGGTCGAAGAAAGTCAGGGAACTCGAATGGCAAGCGATCAAGTACTATGCGAAAACCAACGATATCCTCGACGACAATGTTGCGGTATTGGTAGCTGGACAGCTGTTACAGAGAGAAGCGGTTCAGAAAGGTCTTGCAAGGTACTACCTTTCGACAAAGGACCTCATGAACATGCCTCATGGCGGATGTGAGTAGCGAAGGTTCCCGCATGCGTTCTATTTCAGTCAGCTGATATCATTGGGGATAGCCCAAATCTCCACGAAATTGCCTGAAGATATCGAAGTAGGACAATACATCGACTTCCTACCCTGGATTGAATTTCCTGAGAAATGTGAAAATGAAGGTATGATTACCCATTTGGGCTCGTGTTCAATCACTAATTTTGTTTAGTCAAAGACATCGAAAGGGCCTTAGGCAAGCTGACCACCATTTTGGATCCCAGCCCGGAACCGTCGTACTGGATCCCACATTCCGATCGACCTACGCAGCAACCGATCTCCATTTCTGCTCGAATGATTGAAATGATCAATATGGCAGTCTTCTATATTTCGAACAACATGGCCGAGCAACCAACCCGATATGGCGACGAGGCCAGCACCTGGGATAAGGAAGAGCTACTTGGAGAGTCGCTGGTTAGCTTCTTTCTGTCCACCCCAGCTTTGACAAGGTTCTTGTTCCGTTGCAAAGGACATTCATTGGCTGTCCTTTGGAGGGTATTGTTCAAAGAAGCCCTGCTGAATGGCAATACGGACCTCGTAGGATTCATCCTTTGCAAGCAAGGCGCCAGCGTCACAAAGAAAGTATCAGTTCCTTGGGAATACGGCCGCTTCGAGATGGACGAGGATATCTTACCTCTTGAGGCTGCTGTGAGGAACAATGATCCCTCGATGGTGAAGACTTTGGCTTTTCATGGAGCGGATGTTGATGCTCTGAATACGAGCGGTGAATCCATGTTGAGCATCGCGACCGACTTCGACGACTACTGGGATGGTCCCGACCTTGCAACAGCCAGGGCGCTTCTGACTTCCGGTGCCAGAGGTACAGTCAAGGCGCTTCTTCGCTTTGCGGAAGAGGGGGACCTTGAGTTCACACGACTCCTTCTGGACCAAGGAATCGACTCGAATGATATCCCTGAGTCAAGTCCTTCTCCTCTTGAGTTAGCCCTGATAGCCCGGAAAATCGATGTTGCAAGACTCTTGTTGGACCGTGGAGCCAATCCAGACGTATACGAGGAGCAGCCGCCTTTAGTTGAGGCTAGTGTTGCAGGGGAGATCAACATCGTACGAATCATGGTAGATCGTCGATGTAAGGTCAATGCTTCCGGGGAAAGTGGTACCGCACTATGTGCAGCCATATCTGAAGGATACGACAAGATTGCAGAGATTCTGCTCGAATTGGACCCGAACATTGATGATGATGTGCTTGAGAATGCCGTTATAACGGGAAATCTCCAGTTTGTCAAACGCTTTCTCGAAATGGCACCGGATCTTCCCCTCGAGCTGCCTCTCTTCCAGGCAGTTCATGCCGCACGCCGAGATGTTGTTCAGGTCCTTCTTGAACATAACGCAGACCCGAACGGCAAGAAAACAACTGGTTCGACACCGCTGCATGCAGCAGCCCATACAGGATGTAGTGAAGTCCTTCAACTCCTCGTTGACTTCAAAGCGGACGTCAATTGTCACGATGACTATGGCCAGAGTCCATGGGTAGTAGCGAAGAATAGAGGCCACGTAGATGCCGAGATTCTTCTCCTGAACGCTGGTGCTCACAAGGATACTTGCGAGAACAGTGAGCCGGAGGAGGTTGCCCACAAGGAAGACGAAACGAGGACTACCCCTGAAACAGACGGCTATGAGGATGTCCAAAAGGCAGTAGTTGATGGAGATGTCGCTCGAGTTCGCGCGCTTCTTGACCAGAAGAAGTACCTGCAGGCTGCTGATAAGACGAGACTCGGAGAGCGAGTACTGTCTTACGCTGTTGAAGAAGGATATTCGGATATCGTCAAGCTGTTGCTGGAGAACGGGATTCCTTTAGAGAGTGGCGAACGGTTTCGCCCATTCACACTTATCCAAAACGCCGCGAAAAATCGGGACTGCAGGATGCTCGAGATCCTGCTGGATTACGGTGCCGATCCAATCAGATTTCCGGGTTGGGACTTCAAATTCGATGGTGCCAGTCAATTTTCGCCCGTATCATTAGCCGTTGGCAGAGGGGAGGGTGATAGCGCTTCTTGTATTGAGCTACTATTACAAAAGGGGGCAAATATCACCAACCCAACGTTTGCGATGACAATGACATGGAGCAATCGCACCACGATGGAACTTCTTCTATCTAAAGCTGAGGATCTTCTGAGGAACCATGAGAAGCTTTTACCTGGAATACTTCATTGCGCCCTCCATCTCGGACAGTTGGAAGTAGCCCGTCTTGCGCTAGATTGTGGAGCTGACCCGAGCGAACGGATTGACCATCAACTTCTCTATTCATATACGCCAATCTCCTCACTCATCAAATCCTCATGTTCCGATGACGATTGTCAAAAGGGGCTCGAGATACTCCTAGAAAGAGGAGCCGATACCATATATGGTTTGTGCTTCAATACAGACTTTGCGTGGAATGATGGGATGTTTTCATCTCGTCCTCAGGATGTCAGAACACGCTCACTACTAACTGATCTATGGACCGCAATCCTATCACGGCCTGCAATAATCGACTTCCTCGTTCGCAACGATACTCCTCTCCTTGACCTGGGCGCGTTCTTTTTCGCTTTCTACAATCACAAGCGTCTGGTTGCCTATAAAATCATTTTTCCCGACCATAGACGGCAGCATGCAACCAAAGACAAAGCGCATTTTGAAAAGTTTATTCAGATGCACCACATGCAAGATCCAAATACAGTGCAAGCCCTTGTTTCTGCTGGAGCGGAGTCAGCTATCCCTTTCATCCATGACGAGCTGATACATGCAGCTGCAAGAGGAGATCTCGACTTGGCCAATGAATGTCTCGAATTATACTCGGATGTGCCTTCAATCCGTTACGTACCCTACGGTATTCCCGCTGCATGCTTGCGCATAGCTCTCTTTCAAGCGACAAACGGAGATCATACGAAATTGATGGAATCCCTCCTCGGTTGGGGCGCAAAAGCAGGCCCCCCCTCAAACTCCCTCCAACCGGGCCAGCCATGCTGCACTACTTGTAATGCAGTGGAGCAAGCCTTGCCCTTGGAAGTCGCGATCAAGAACGGCAACGAACCCGCAGTACGGCTGCTGTTGAAGAATGGAGCATTGGTTGATGAAGGCATTGTGAAAACTGCAATCAAAGTGTGGAAGTCGGCCCGCCACGCTTCGCACACGATTCTGCAACAACTGCTAGACTCAGGCGGCAAACTGGAGCTTGATACGGTCCTGAAGGAATATGCACCTGCCATTTATAAGAGTAAATGCAAGGTGCTGTACATGTTGCTGGATGCTGGCGCTCGCCCGTACGTTGAAACCGTCATGGAAGCAATCCAGAGAACTGATTACACCGCCGTTGAGCGACTACTGGAAGACGATGATCTGGACTTGCAAACGCCATATTACGGATACAGATCTACATTGACTGGTTTGCAACTGGCCGTGTGGCGAGCTGAATCAGACACGGTCGAACTCTTGTTGGAAAAAGAATGGGACGTCAACGAAGCGTCGTGCGCACGAGGAGGAGTCACTGCACTTCAAGCTGCAGCAATGTGTGGCCTTCTTCACATCGCCAGACTGCTCATCCAAGAAGGAGCCGAGATTGATGCCCCCGGCGCAGAACAAGATGGGAGGACCGCACTCGAAGGTGCGGCAGAATGGGGTCGGATCGACATGGTCCAAATGCTGCTAATGGCTGGAGCTGACATCAAAAGCTCCGGATTTGGGGCCAGGCAGTGCAGAAATGCTATCAGGTATGCGCGAGAAGGAGGGCACGACGAAGTAGCGGAGTTGATTGAGGATTACCGAAAGCGCAGGCGTTAGGATTTCATTCTACCTTATTCTGAATACAAATCTGGCTGTTCTTCAGCTTGCTCCATGCTGCGTTGGGTGAAGATTCCCGCGGATAAAACTGTAGATTACTTTCACCAATTTTAATCAGGGGAGTCCTATGCCACACATCACGACGAAGCATCTTCCAGATCGGCCGCGAACCTGGACAACTTACAAAAGAATTGTGCGTAGAGGTGCCAAGTACGCGGTGGCTCCTTTCAGCAGTCATAGGCTTTGTCGGTGAATGGTAATAGTGTAAGACGATTGGTGTTTTAACGTAAAAGCTTCCTGCTCAGTGGCATCATTTCTACTTCCATAATCTTTCTACAACATTAGTCCAACAGCCTCTCAAAGCTCAGGCAGCACATGCTGGACGGTAGCCCGAGTGAAGGTCCTGGCGGATGAGTTGCTCGTTCTGCACATCCTTCCATCTTCCGCAACATTCCACTCCTCACTCCCTACAGCCGTAACGCCGTAGAACAGATCCAAGGGATCGTACTTCTTCTTGATCTCCCTCAGCTTGGCGTAGTTGCTGCCGTAAAAATACTTCTGCCAGTTCGGCTGACGGAAATCACCCTGTTTCTGATATCAGTAAAGGTTCCAGTGTTTGATGTCGTCACTACTCACCTCGTTCGAGTAGCATCCAGACTCGGGAGCCAGCGCGGTGAGCTGCGGGATGTAGTTGTTGGTCAGCTTGTCCTGCCATTCGATCATCTCCTCCCACGGAGCAGTGAAGTTCCACGGTCTGTATTCGACACGTCAGTCAGCCATACAATCCAATAGATGAAGGTCCAGGGCAATCCTTACGTCGTGACCACATTGGAGACAAGCGCATCCCTCCACGCCGGCAGCACAGAGTTGTACACATCCCCGGTCACCTCCTTCGACACGTTCAGCGCCACATTGATCATCGTTGCCCCATCCTCAACGATACTCCGGTACGCCGCCACAACATCATCGTTCCGCGCCTCCACCACGCTCCGCGGCATCAGCCACCCGCCATACTGCGCGATCCCCACCTGAATCGGGCTCTGCATCGTCGAGAACTGCTCGTAGTACCCATCAAACCCGTGCACGTATCTCTCATACGTGACATTCCACCCCTTCAACTTCTCCTCAAACGGCCGCAACATCTCGCCCAGATCCTCCGCACTCACGCCCGGCGCCGTGATCGGGCTGATCGCAAACCACGCATCCGTAAACGACCACACCACCATCACGCCCTTATCCACCAACCCCGGCAACGCCAGCTGCCACGCCTTCACCGCCTCCCAAAACACCTCCTTCCCGCCCGCTCCCTCCGCCGTAAACGTCAGATTCGCGCCCGCCACCGGCACGTCCTCATGCGCCTTACTCGTCATGCCCACGACCACGCCATACGACCCGGCCCCCCCTCCACTCAGCGCCCAGTACAGCTCCGCATTCTCCTCTCTACTCGCTTTTCGAACCTCCCCCGTCCCGTCCACGACCTCCCACTCGAGCACCTGGTCCGCGCCGAGGCCGTAGCGCGACGACAGCGCCGAGTGGCCGCCGCCCTGCGAGTAGCCGCCGGCGATGCCGACCGTCGGACACTCGCCGCCGACGACGGCGAGCCCGGCGGATGAGGCGGCCAGGTAGGCTTCGCCGCCTTGCACGCCGGCGCCGAGTTTGATGGCCGGGCCCGTGTAGGTGGCGCTGGTGTGGTTGGTCAGGGTGATGGATTTGAGGTGGTGCGTCCAGATGGCGAGCGCGCCGGCGCC
>RHKH01000042.1:25896-52801 GCA_009829795.1 Lasiodiplodia gonubiensis | reverse complement strand
GGGGGGGGGTTTGCGTGGAGAGTTGATCTGGGGGGAGGCATTTGGGCGTGGGGATTGGGAGACATGTCTCGGAAGGGGGATACGAGAGAGAGGACAGCGCTTGGAACACGAAGTCGTGGTGTTTTTTTCTTTTTCTTTTTCTTGGGCGGGGAAAGAGACGGGGGGGAGTTGATGACTTACTCGTGGCCGGTGTTGCGGACGACGAGACGGATGTTCTTCTCGCTGGCAAACCTGATGCCCGCCGCCACATGGTCGCTCGTAGACACGTTGATGGCATAGCGGACGTAGTTGCCGAATTCGCAAGGGGAGTCTTCGGACGTGAACGGGTCACAGCTGCGGTTGGCGAAGAACGGAGCCATGACTGAACTCGAGGACTCGTAATGTCCTTGCGGCCATTGCCAATTCTCGCGCAGCGTCTGGCAGGTGGCGTCGTTGTATTCCGGGTCGTGGCACGGCGCGGCGAGCGGAGTGGTGGCCACCAGCCGGCCGTCGACCGTTTCGTTGAGCTGCTGCCAGTCGGACGTCGTGGGCCAGCAGTCGTCGCCGGGTAGGCAGCGGCAGTTGTCGGCTGCCGCCAGCGCCGAGGAGCTGAGCAGTGCCGCTGCGACGGCAAATTGTCGAGACCGCATGTCGAGGCAGCAGTGGGAAATTGAGGCACGCGGGAGCTTCTCTTGACGAGGGCCTTCAGGAGGCGACGTTATATGCGTTTAAGAGGATCCGCTGCGGAGGCAAATGGGGTATATTTCGCTGGCAGTGTTCCACACCGGCAGGTAGCACAGGCGACAGCCAATAGGATGCTTCGAGCATCCCCGACGCGACATTGATTTCCGTCGAACTTCTCGGAGCGTAACACAAATCTGATGTTTTGCCCCGCAGATTTTGCATGAGCTAGCTCTGCCGGGCAAAGAGGTCCACAACTAATGCAGGGTCGCTGGAAATCAATTTATCTCATCACCTTCTGTGATTCCCAGCCAAAATGTGGCTGATGCCGTACGAGCCCGCTTCTCGACCTTCTAAATCCGTCTTCACCGCCGCAGCTACAACTTCAGCCACAATATCCGTATCACCTGAGTTCATGACTCGCTCGTCCACAATTTCCAATATACGCAACCATTGGGAAAAAAAAAAGAAAACATTGGCGCAGCAATCATGTCAATGATAGACCCTCAGGGTCAAGCATCTGCCTCGACAATATTTCAACTCGGAATCAATCGAATGAGCCTTTCTTCAACAAGCTTTGAGGCTCGGAGGAAACCACGTTGTTCGCGTCCGGTCTGCAGCCAAGCGATCTAGCGAGGGCCAAGCAGAGCAGGCCGCGCTCGGCCCCACAGGAGATGATGCGGGGTGGTGTTCTGGATGATTTAATTCCGTCATATCGCTTCCGCTCCCGCTCCGCCCGCCGTCTTTCCTTCTCGCGCAGCAAAAGCCGGCCGCGGCCCCAGACCCTTGCAGCATGCTAAATCTTTCTACCGAAGCGCGCACATCTACGTAGCGCGTCCCGAATGTCAACTATTTGCCCTTTTTCAGGCAATCCGACGTCAGATCGGCAAGCAGGCGTGGACCGAGCCGCCGGTGTCCAAAGTTGTGGGACGGATGCGCCGGGACGACGACTTCCTGAAACCTGGGCTTCGACACGGCTTTCGGCGGCCCTCCGGTCCATTTCCAGATGATGGTGATATACCCACTTGGGCGTTCTCGCAGTGGTTAGTCTGACACACTTCACCAGCTTGTCGAGGAGCGAGGATGCATCGATGAGCAGATGGTGAGCCCGATCCGGCCATAGCTCAGGGAGAAGAACGTGTTCATACCAAGGACTGTTCGGCATCTGCCAAGCACTACTGCCAGGTCCACCAGCCAGGGTCCTCTCCATCCAACTCCATCCACGGGGGACTTCGGAACCGTGGCTAGTCGCGTTCTCCATATCGTGGTAAGGCAAATCCTTCTGCTGCCCACGTTTTCCCACCATGCTCGAGACGGTGTGTGTGCTCACCCATCCTTAGCCTCGCCGGTGCCTTTCGGCATGTAACGCATGTCTCTCGCGGGATCGGCGACAACGCTTCCAGACCTTGTTCATGCGCTCCTTTCCGGCCTCGATGCCGCTACCGTCGATGACATCGCCCTTGCAGCCCGTCCGGCCGGCTGAGAAGGCGATCACGGGCAAGCTTATCCGCATACTCGTCTTCCTAAGCGGCGCTGTACTCCTCTCCGCGGCACTTCCCAGAGTTGATACTTAGCGCGGGGCTCACTCACCGCAAATAGTCTGAGACTACGGCTGGGATCCAGGGCAGCCGTGAGCGCCATCCGGAGAACCCGACGTCACAGCACACATGCCCACGCGGACGGCGGCAGCCCCGGAAAGCCACAGCAGCAAGCCACAGTGGGGCCGCAGCACATGGCAACTCCTTCACATCCCTCCCACAAACAGCCCAGGAACGAACCGACGCGGGGCGCATGCGGCATCTCCGAGCAGCAGCAGCAGCAGCAGGTGATGATCACGGTCCAGTCCTGCCTACAACCGAAGACGACCGGCGGACGGCCCGCACGGCTTCGATCCGAGGATGTGACAGGCGGCGTTCACCGCGTGTCGTCCCAGAGAAGCCACGACGTCCGCCTCGTCTCGTGGAAAAGACGGGCGGCTGCATTATTATCATTGTCGCGTGCTTCTTGGCGTCATCCATCACTGCCATGGTGTGCTTGCGAGCCACCACGCTCATGACAGCCGCCCCCGCCTCGAGGCTTCTCTCGCCGCTCTTCTCGAACCTCTCTCTCTCTACCTCCGCGGACATCACCACCACCACCACCACCATGAACCTTCGGCACCTGTCGTCATCCCGCTGCTTCAAGCAAGTAATACCATCACTGAGCACTTGGGTCCACGCCTGGGATTTCCTACTCCGGACTCGTGCTCATCCGGCGGTCGTTCCCCGGGCCGACCTTTCCAACTTCCCAACTTTCGCCCGTCTGAGTAGGTAGTACCTGGGCCGTCCGCCAAGACCCCGCTGCCAAGCTTTACTTACAGGCGGGATGATCGCCTTTTCGTCGCCCATGTCCGCGGCCGGGCATAAGCCATCATCGTCGCGGGCGTTGTGGGGGTGTTAGAAGGCGCGCTCCGGGCGCGACGATTGCTGACGTCACTTCTGCGGCACGGTGCGAACGCCGGCGGTCGTGGGCTTTGGTGGTGTAATACATGGCTGTGGCAGATCGGTGGGATGGTTCGTGGGATGATGGGAATAACGAGAAGGGGGACTGAGGTGTTGACGCGGTTGCAACGTCGGCAATTCTTCTGGCTGCGTTCTGGTGTGGTATGGCCCGTTGCGAGGAGATAGCTCCGTCTGGGGGCGCAGATGATCGACGGGGAGTGGTTACGTGCATGGCTGCAAATTGCCCCAAAGATGTTGCGGTTTCATCGGTCTGACCTGCATATCAACTTGTCGGGTATAAGCCTGCGGGAGCTGTTCCCGCTTTGACACCCCAACAACCCCTTTTGGGGGGTTTGGGACTAGGTTTCAAGAAACAGGTGTGTCGTCGACGGGATATGACACAATCCATCAGGTGTTGTGTCGATTTCTGGTTCGCTCAGAACGCCAACTGACAGCCACCTACCGCAAAGGCCCAACAAGTCCGTCCCATCATCAAAACGTCATTGCCGAAGGAAGGTGGTGGTGGGATTCACGAGAAGGAATCCTCCTTCGAAGGATTTTTTTTCGCGGTTACTTTTCTCCACGAATGGTCGGGGATAATTGATGGTCTTAAGGGGCAATCGATGGATCTTTCACGTGGGGCGAGTAGATCCTTTCAGAACTTCACATGTTGCTTGTTTGAATTTTTTCTTCACCAGATCTGCGCTTTGCGTCGCCACTAGCGACTGGAGACACCTTTTTTTCTCTGTTTCTTCAGCGTTTAGGTTCGAAAGTATCGGAAAACCATAACATTCGCGATGCAGACAAACATCCGCAACTCTACTGAACACCCCCACCGCCGCGGAGAGAGTGGGCGACGAAGGTTAAGCTGTGGTGCCGCGCATGCCAAGACGAAGCGAGCCGTAAACGGAAAGTGCAATTGTCACCGGGACGGAGCCATAGGTTGGGAGAACCAAGGGTACGGAACCTCGGGACACCATACGAAAGCCACGGGGGAGGGGGCCTGGGACACTCCGGCCCGCGGGCGATAGATCGTGGTGCGAGCACCAATGGTCCAGCCAAACCCACCGCCGGACTTTTAGGCCAAACGGCATTTCCCTTTTGCCGGATTTGTTCATGGTAGGCGACGACAGCCACATCTCGGTCCTCCCCCACGCCATCTCCACGATATATCCGAACCGTGGTAGGCGGAGAAATAAGGTGTGGTGGAGAAAAGCCACAGGTCAGACATTCGTGACAGGACAGCCTGCAAACTCTCTCGGTGTCCAAACACAAAATAATACGAAGACTGGCAGGCCTTCGTCCAAAAAAACATGGGATCGCCGCTGGGGTTCGAGAGGCTGAGTCCCGACCGCGCGCGCTGAATCATGGGCCGACACCAAAGGGAACTGTAGAGTGTACAAATGGGGAATAAATGATTGTCCAAGACCTTAGCTTACTTACCTCGTCTAGCTTGGTGTTGATCGCTGGTTCGTGGCGGAAATCCTGGGGATGCCGGATGCGCATTCGACCGCTCCCGCGCTAAAGGGTTTTTGACTTTCGCGATCCGTTTCACGAGCGGGCCGCGAACTTCTCGCACTGTCTGTCACCTGGCAGCGCGGCAGAAAGATTTAGGCTCCGAAGAAAGTATGCTTTAGCACCCGCAGAATGGGGATGCCGCTGCTGTCGCGTGCAAATTGAAAGCCCGTCATATCTGCACCACCTACTCTACTTCAGTTGAGTGGCTGCAATGCAACTAGTAGATACATCCATGTGTTTTCCGTATTGAGTAGAAACGCGCAGAATGAACGCCAGAAAACGTGGTCCTCAGGAATAGCTCGAGATGTCGCATTAGCCTGCAACGCCGAAAATCCCAGTCTATTGGTCCGCGAGAAGTCAGTTTTCGATGCCGAGGGTGGTAGCCGATCGAATCCGTCGGAAGCGTCCCGCCGTCCGTCCAATCCATCCTCCAGCTAGTACTGTGTACATTTTTCGCAATTGCGCCCTTCTGGTATTTCGAAAAGTCATCAAATTCATGAACTCCAGGGCGCTGCTTTGTAACAAAAAGAAAAAGAAATCGCGCGTCGCGGCCCTATAATGTCGAATGGGTATGCTGCTGGTAATGTCTCCCCTTCCCCACGCTGTCGTCGCTCAACCCTATGCTCAGCTGGTCCTGGCTTTCCCGTCTCCTGAACCGCCCTTCCCCGCGCTCCATCTCGATCATGCTGTCCTCGCTGCCGTGCCGCGACAGGCGGCCCCCGCGCTTGATCGGCTCCGATGTCGTGACGTCGTCTTCCTCTTCTTCCTCGCCGCGCGTCGTCGTGACGTGCACCGTCTGCCCGTTGACGGCGAATTTTAATTCCTTCTTGACGCGGATCTCGCCCGGCGCGTTCGGCTCGCCCATGGCTGTTGCGCGGCAGAAGGCGTCGATGACGGCGTCGTCGTATTGTGTTGGTCGTAGCTTGAGTCCTTGGTTAAGTTCCTCGGAAAAGGCGAATCCTCGTCGCTCGCGGTCGTTTTTGGTGACCCTGTTGGCGGTGCTGTTAGTATTGGATGCGATTGAGGGATCGCGTGACGATGGTCACTTACCAGTGTAATAACAGGACGCAAATGGCAACGTCGCCGGAACAACACATGAAACAAAGCCAGACGGGTTCGCCATGCAAGACCAAAAGACCAATCAAGTTGCCGACGGTGATCAAAATCATGAGACAGGTGGCGATGGAGGTCCGGTAGGCCATGGCCTGGAGGATGCTGTTGGGGCCGAGGGGTTGCTTCTTGAAGAGGACCCGACGGAAGGGGTAGATGTAGAGGAGGGTCATGTAGATGTTGATGAGGATCTCGAAGGCCAGAAGTGGAATGATGCCCTGCATCTCCAGGCCATTGATGCAAACGCCTTTAGTGTTGATGTATCCCAAACGCCTGTCGACCGTCAGTGGTGGTTGCAGATTAGTCATGGATGTATACTGACCAGTAGAAGTTGAGGCAGACTAATGCAATATACGGAACAATGAGAAAAAGGCAGTTGCACAGGTAAATCTTGTCTTTGCTTCGCGCGGTGCGGTCGGAACGGACAATGTGCTTCGAGGCGTCAGCGCAAGGGAATTGAGGACCGGCGTGGGATGGCTGCTCACTGCTCGCTCGACCAGGTAGTGGTATTGAAGGATCTTTGCGCTAAGGTAGAATAGCAGGCAGACGAGGATGGACGCGTCGCAGAGGGTGCGTGATGTGTTCGGCTCCAGGTTCTTCAGCACGGCCGAGACGGAGCTGAACAGGAAGGAAAGACAGTAGAACAGCAGCAAGACCCATTGGGCAACGGGCAGCTCCTTCCAGGCCCTCACGCTCCGGATAAAGCGGTCAATGCAGATGGCAGTGAGGGTGATGGTAAAGACCGACAAGGTCATGGAGGCGGCCTTGATTCCATAGGGCGTCGACTCGGGCGTGTACGAGCCCGTCTCCTCTTTGGTGTTGTACATGGTGGTCGGATGCCGCCTGCAGGCAGGCGGTGGAGCTGGGGGGAGATCGGAAGCGGCTTGGGCGGCCAGGCAGATCTATAAGAACCCCCTGGGGCGGCGGAGGCTTCTCCTGCTAGGCGAATGTCTTTGGGTTTCACAAGAGTGGTGGCTGCCCCCGGCTAGGGACGCTCCAGGGTCCAGGTTTGTGGGAGCGCGGCCGGCACCCCTTTGCTTAAAGGCTGCGCGGCTGGCGCTCTGACTCGCATCCGATGGAGAAGGATGCAAGGGGCGCCCAGACGCGAGAGATCTGCAGCCCCGCCTAGTCTTGATTCGTCGACCCGCCGCGGAGCGCGATCGATGCTTCGACGGGCGAGGCTGGAAGGCTGGGCACCCACAGTGGAGGAAGCTCCGGAGCCACGAGGTCGAGCGAGAGCCGCCCATTCACGTGGAGAGGAAGCCAGCAGCCGGCGCATGCGGTGACAGCTGGACGGTAGCTTCACTGAAACCGGGGGGGCTGCCGCATCGGGGCAAGCGGAGGGCGGGAAGTCTAGCAGTGGCCGTTGTCTCGACAGCTACGCGACGGTTGGAGAGGGTCGACGGCCTCAGGCACGCACATCAACGGCCGAACGCGCGTCTCGCGCCGCTGTCAACACCACGGGAGCGACGCCAGGTGCTGCACCGGCGGCGGATTCAGCCGCCGCTGCCGCATGGCCGCCCTGCTTGGGCCACCCGTACCTAGCGCCTGCGGCATTATGTCGGCCGCCAGACGCCACCGAGAGCAATTGCTTCGGTATCGCTCTCAGTTCCATCGCTGTGATGCAACAGTGCAGTGCCAGACTCCCGCCACGGCGATCCCCAGCCCGGCGGACTGAATTCCTCCTGGGCCGCGCCAGACAGGAGCGATCAGCGCACGGGAAATTCTCAAGTTGATCGAAGGCCCTTCTGGAAGGGGAGCTGGCCCAGTGTTCCGCCTGCCACGCTAAAACCTCTAAGATTTGTAAATCAGAGCCCAAAACCGTCGTCCCTCGCGCGGATCAAGATCCTTCCTCCGCCTGCCAACTCCACCAGCCTGGGAGCTCAGGTCGGCACTCGCACCCGCCGCCCTGGGCCTTTCGGCAATCCGTCGAGAAAGAGATTGCCGAAGCCATCTTGATTTTCGCTCTCACGACTCGACCCCTGCGATCCTGCGTGCCGGAGTCCCCCCCGCGGCCCGCGAGTCGACAGCCGCGACGGTTAGAATTCTATCGCTCACCCTTGCCACGCCCTTCGGAGTTGCGCGTGTCATGGTCCGCAGCCTGCCGCCGTTGGCCATGACTCTTAATATGGTCCGCCTTACGTATACGAGCTTACTCCGATGCGTATCGACGTCAGGGCCGTCAATCATTCGCCAATCTGCGAACAAAAAGAGTGCTGTGTTTCTCCTTTGAGCGAGATCAGATCTGCCAGATCGTGCCCGTCATCGCACGCGTCTCCCATCACTTCGACACCTCTACTCTGGTCAAAACAGCTTCGTAGCCAGACGCTGCTCATGTTTAGTGCATGACGTTGCGCCCGTTCAGGCTTGGTAGCGGCTCGCCTGACTTTTGGCGAGCGCGATAAACACCACGGACATGTCGTTGACTCGGACAACGCGCCGCTGCACAGATTTCTAATGCTGACCCAATCTACCGCCCAGTAAAGGCGTGACGACGGGACAAACCTTCGACTGCAGCGTCACTGCTTGACTTTTTTCCTCTAGACTGCTTCTGCCCCCTTCGCCGTTCCACGAGCCCTCGTTTCGCCGTCATCACACTTTGACCAACCTTGTTTAGCCGCACGCAAACTGTAAAAGCGACGAGAGGATCGACATCATCTACAGCTTGTGTTGGGCTCTTCCCAGTTGCTTCCGCGCATAGCCGCACGCTTCTCACTGATGCCTACAGGGACCAGGTCTGCTACGGGCAGCCCCTTAGCTCGCGGATGCTAACCCTTCTTGTGGGGCAGCTGATTACGACAAGGCGACCCTGACTGACGGCATTGGAGTGCCTCAGCCGCAAGCTATCCTTTTTAGAGGCAACGCAACTCGCTCAGTTTGCCCTACAGCGCTTGTTTTGCTACCTGAGTTTGGAGCCCGAAGTGGCCCTTGCCGCGCACAATAGGCGCCAAAGCATCACAAAGGACCTCTGAAACCGCGGCAGTTTCTGTGACAAAGAGGCGCCTGACGCGGTACTTGATGGTGATCGGCGCCAACGGGCCTTTGACGCGGACCTAACCGCGGACGGTGAACAAAAGATCTCCTCTGATCCGGATCGCCCGCGCTGCGTTCACAGATTTCCGAGATCTTCGCTCTCGAGTCCTTGCCGTACGTCTGAATGCTAATGGAAAAATTTCGTTAGGGAAGACATTGCGGCTTTTCTGACTTCATGCGGCTAAATGCGAACCAACGCTCTCATCAGCGACAAACTCACAGCAGCCGGTTCCAAGATTCCGTCAATTGGCTCAAACATCGTAGTCGCATCCAAAAGTCGACTCCCGGCAACGCCACTGCTGCACGACAAGACCGCAAGGAATGGAGTGTCAGATATTTCGTGAAGCAGTAGTGCCAGTTGTGCCCAACGACGCGCTGGTGGACGATATCCGAGTGTTGGTTGCAACGATGGTGCGGCAAAAGGGGCAGGTCACACTGGATAATGAGGATGATCAATATGTGAAGGATCTAGCACTTCTTCTTTTCCTCTTGGATGCTTCCTGGGCGACTGGCGACTGTTCGACTTAACCTTTGCCGTCCTAGCTTCCCTCCAACTGCCGATGCAAGGCGCCCCTGACCCGCGGACTCCGATCGACTCCGTCAAGCTGCCCAACCTTATTGTGCTTGCAGATGGCCCCGCTTGCCATGCGTATCGGAGAATATTGCCGTATCATCTATCAGGACGAGTCAGGTCCGTAGACTCAAGGTGCCGGAAACAACGCTAAGTGTATAAGCAAGGACCGGATGTCCAACGTTCCGTGGCACTTTGTCCGCCGTACGGCCTGCTTTGCACCTGCTCTTGATGGTAAGTGTGGTTTTTTTCAAGATTCTGGAGACTATGGTCCGGCCCGCGATTGCTTCTTTCCTGTTCTAACCTGGTCCAACGGGCCCGGCCACGGCGATGAGGAAGACTGACTCGAAAACAAGCGGTCAGAGTTTCTATCGTGTCATCGCCGCACTTCCTCAAAACATTCCGGATCGGCCTGCTGAAACAGCGAACAACTTTAGAGCATGAAAGACTGACAAAGTGTGTCGGATAGATGCATCCTAAGAGACGTAGAATTTTGCCCTGCCTGAGGACAAACTACGGCAGTAGGAAAGAGAAAACAAGAAGAGCGACGAATACGAATTTTTCCTGCGCCATCAGAAACACGTTGGGTAATCGGAACAGAACAGGTAAGTGTTGTGCTCTCTCTTGGTCGTGTCTTGAACCAAAGAGGATTCGCAAGCTGCAGACGATCACTGCCAGACGCGGACAGAAGCACCACGACCATCTCTACCGTCTGGAGAAAAGATTATACGATTATTGCTATGACATCTAACGATGTCGACTGCGCAACTCAACTACAGCATAACAAGCCAGTGTTAGGAATCGGCCTAACCCACCACACCACACCGAGCTCAGTCTGGGCTCTCCTGAGGGCAAAAGAGACACTGGAATGAACGTGCCTAGCAATCATTCAGGCGTGATCAGTTGATAAGCCATGTCGAGAACGCATGTCCATGACAGTCCTGGTCCAAGGGGAGACTGCTTGAAGTCTTGCAGCCCGTACGTTGCTTCTCAATTCCAGCCTTGGTTCGATGAGGAGGCAGGACCGCCCTGATACTTAGACTGACAGAGCAATACTTAGAAACCTCCCTAGCTTCCCTCGTCCCGTATACGCCGCCGGGGCCCAGTCGTCGGTCTAGAGCACCCTCCGTACATCAATCGTCCATCGTATAGCTCTCGGCCGTAGAGCAGTCCGCAGAATGGCTAAGAAGCAACAGTCGAAAAAAGTGGCACGAGGTGACAAGACACCGAAGGGAAACAAAAGCAACATTTAAACGTCGGCCCTACTATCCGCAGAGAAACGCCGTGGCAGAACACCAAGCGACGAGGCATTCTCCGGGCGCGCGAGTAGGCGCATGAAACGCAATACAGCATCGTATGGTGCAGTACGATGTTGAGGCTGAGGGCCCGGCGCGTGATTGGTGGAGTGGACCCAGCCACAGGAGAGGTAACATGAGGAAAGTTCGATTGTTCTTCGAAGCGAAGTCTTCTGCGGCCGCCGGTCGGTCGGCACGGCCGGGACGCTCTGCCTAAAATATCCTCTTTCACCGTGTACACGGCCCTGGCGGTAATTTGCGCCGCCTCGGCACCACGCTAGCCGGCGCCACAGCGTCCAAAATATTCCGAGCGTGCTGTTCGCAGCGGCGGTGATACTGGGGCTGCGTTGCTGGGCAGCGGATGGTACATCGTGACCCCGCATGCCACGGTATTGAGGCTTGGTGAAGGAAGGCTAAGGGCGGACCGAAAGAGGAAGCAGAATAAGGTGCACGAATAAAGTTGGATAAACGCCGGGGTTGGTAGCCGAACTCGTAAAGGAGCGCCGGAATCCATGCCGGATTAGGAAGGGCCCAGTATGCTTAACGGCCAACTGAAACGGCTTGTCGGGATGCGGAGAGAAAACGAAGCGACATTTCCACCAACAACTCGTTTGCATACGCGAAGGGGAACGACCGGTCTATCCGCTATAGACCGACTACTTCGGTATAAATACAGCCTCGACGTGTTACCAAAGATCAGCACCCTGCCTGCCTCCTCCGACCAGTTCACTACCATTCCACTCGTTCACCACCAACAACAACAACCATGAAGTTCTCCTCCGCCATCGTCTGGGCCGCCGCCACCGCGGGCCTTGCATCCGCCGCTCCGGCGACGCTTGAGCGCCGCGCCGACTTCTGCGGCGACTGGGACAACGTCAAGAACGGCCCCTACACGACCTACAACAACCTGTGGGGCAAATCCACCTCGGGCGTCTCGGGCTCGCAGTGCACCGGCGTCGACAGCTTCAACAGCAACACCATCTCGTGGCACACGTCGTGGTCGTGGTCGGGCGTGCAGAACCAGGTCAAGTCGTACGCCAACACCGTCGTCGACATCACCGCCCGCCAGTTGAGCGCCATCAACAGCATCAACTCCATCTGGCGCTGGAGCTACTCGGGCAGCAACATCGTCGCCAACGTCGCCTACGACCTCTTCACCTCGTCCACCCCCACCGGCAGCGAGGAATACGTAAGTCCCTACACACCCCTTCGACCAAGACACGTGCAGCATCTAACCCCCATTCGCAGGAGATCATGATCTGGGTTGGCGCTCTCGGCGGCGCCGGGCCCATCTCGTCGACCGGCTCGGCCATCGCCACCGTCACCATCGCCGGCTCGTCGTGGAAGCTGTACAAGGGCCCCAACGGCTCCATGACCGTCTTCTCCTTCGTCGCCACCTCCAACGTCAACAACTTCTCGGGCAACCTCAACGACTTCATCAAGTACCTCACTTCCAGCCAGGGCCTGCCCACCACCCAGTACCTCACCCACATCGGCGCCGGCACCGAGCCTTTCACCGGCTCCAACGCCAAGTTGACCACTTCTTCCTACACCGTCAGCTTCCGGTAGATGTCGAGACTTAGTTAGACGCATATAGGAGAATGTAGATGCGGAATCTCCGGTTTCTGGGCTTTCGTAGTGAATTGATTTCGTATCAATAAATCAAGATTACGCCTAGTTGAAACCCAATGAAATGTGCCGTTGTAGCGCCATAGATCTTCTGCGTACTTCAACACTACAAGCGATGAGTAATGCTGTTCTGATCATATTGTCATGACGATGTTTTTAGGAGTTAAGGAAATTGAACATAACCGAAAAAGTAAAGAGAAGGTAATCCCCTATTCCTCGAAAGTGTTGTGCCGCCTGGGCGGGGGATTTCCATATCCACCGCGCCTGGGTAAATGAGATTCCGAGTATTCATGGCGTGGGAGAGCAGCACCGCTCATGCTCGGGCCGGAATAGGCCTGTTCATCCATTTCCCCCTGGGACTGGGCGAAACCAGTATCAAACCCATATTGATCTTGTGGCCTTGTGTGCGAATAGGTGTTCGTGTTCTCTCCTTGCGCACCTCTTCCGAAGTTCATCGCTCTCCCTCGCGCTCTCGTACCCCTTCCAAATCCACCATCGGGTGCATTCGCCGAATAGAAGCCTCGCTGCGTGTTCGATCGGGGCATGTTCGGGCCTCGCGAGTAGTTTCTATCGCCAAAGTCGTCGAAATCGTCGAAGTCGTCGAAGCGGTCCTGTGCGTTCTTGGCTCTCCCACTATCGTCCGTCCCATGAACGTCGGTCATGTACCTGTCGAACTCCATGCTCGCGTTCGCGACAGTCTGGAAGTGGTCTGCTACGAGTTTGCCCTTGTTCTCGAAGAGGGCGATGGCCGTTGCTGTTTGGCACGCGTTGTGGATCTGCCGTCCATTCCAAGGCCGCATGCGTTTTGTCCTCATGTGGTAGATCAGATCGTTCACCACCCACACCATGACTCCCTCTCGATCTACTTTAAGAGAATCGCGCTTGTTTGACTGGATGCGATCAAGGTTGACTTTCCAGATAGCACTCGTTTGTTCGAAATCCAGTGGAGGGTAGTATAGCGAGAGGTGGATCCTGGATTTGAAAGCCTCATCGAAAGTCCCCACTTTGTTCGTGGTGAGGAATAGAATTCCTGAATAGTATTCAAGGATCCTGAGGAAGACTGAGACTACTGCATTCCTTTGCATGTCTTGTCTATTCCGGGACTGGAGAAAGACATCCGCTTCGTCGAGGAGGAGAACACAACCCCATCGATGTGCCAGCTGAAAGTTCTGCTCCAGGCTTTCCTCAACTTGGTTCGCATTTTCACCGATATCGCCTACGAGAAAGGAATAAAGTTAGACAAGGATGCGGTTACAGTGTCTATATTGGATAGGATCCTTACCGCACGTGATAGAGAAGAGAGGTCTCATAGTGTACTCAGCAACACATTCGGCTGTGCTCGTCTTACCAACTCCAGGCACACCGTGAAGCAAGATGATCACGCCTTTGCCTTTTCCACGGACTAGGTCAGGTCCCAGCACGTCTGTTGGTTGTTCATCGGCAGGATTGTCTGTCTTCATGACCCGAGCATGCGTCTTCACCATGCCTTCCACGAGTGTCTTGTACATCGGTGGCAGGACCAGATCCTCGAAATTCTGTGGGCGTGGCTCAACTTCTGTGATCTTCTCCACGTCCAACTGGTCTTGAAGTTTCGTCAGCGCAATGGAAACAGTGCTGGATGATTGAGCACACTAAAACTTACACCATTTACGGCTCCGCAACACATATCCATACGCCTTGCTGGGCAAAAGCAGAAGCTGATCATTTGTGAGTCTTGTGTTCTGAGGTCGGATGTGCCTCCAAGTTTTCGAGTTCTGGGACATGAATTCTTCCACCCGCTGACGATCAACATGTCCATCGTCATAGATATGCGTGTTTTGGCCTTCTTTTTCGAGACAATCTAGGCATCGGCAGGTATCCATCTCCGTTATCTCACCCTTGTCTTGCTCACTTGGCTGGTTCAGCCCCAGTATTGGCTTGGCCTCTGGTTGCAGCTCATAGTACAGGCTAATATCCATGATGACCCTGCTGTCAATCTGTGAAAATGGTCAGAATATCACTGTCCACTGACCATGAAGATAACAGTTTACCTGCTCGCGAACACTTCCAACGCTAAAGCCAACATATTCCCGATGGGCGACTTGCCGCGAGTCAGTGAATTGGGCAAATTTCTCGCCTCTCCTGATCAGTTGTTTTTCAATAGGTTCCTCCGTTTGAACTTCCGTCGTGCCAGGCTTGCTTCCGCCGTACTCTATAGGAAAGATCTTGAGGCTTTGGACATTATGCTCTCCATCGTAGGGCATGATCTCCACACAATGACTGACTGGACCCAGTTCCGCTCCATCGAAATCTAAATGGAAACACTCAATCACAAATGGAGTAATGCTCTCCTCAGCCGCTCCCAGTGAGAATCGAGCGAAGTATGCCTGGAAGGATGGGTTGGACGGACCTTCCGGAGGTTTGGAAAGCAGAGGCCTTCCACCGTGGACGGCGACAACTTGGAAAGCCTGTTTGGCAGAAGCATCGTACACTCTATCCCCAGGGGCAAACAGGTGCCAGAGATCTTTGAATACCACCTTTGATCTCTCTCGTGCACGAAGCTGGCGGTGAGTGTCCAGATAGTCTTTCAGGTGTGTTCCGGTGAAGTCCAAAAGAATCTGAAGATCTGATATCATGTCTGGTGTCAACTTGAGCTTGTCGCCGGTAGCTGGATCATCCTCAGATGATAAATGAGTTCCGTTGTCCTTCTCTGCAGCAGAGCCGACGTGTTGTTCTTGTTCTGCTGGTCTCTCGTCCTCTTCAACATCAGGAGCACCATCGTCGTTTTCGTCTTCATCATCAATCTTTTTATCCACCTCAGACGGGACCTGGAGATCTCCCCGCGCGTTTTGCAGAAGTCTCTGTAGCTCGTCCTTATAATAGACCAGCAGCTTGAAAGGCTTCAGGAGGATTGCATGATTTTTGGGAGCAGAATCACCCAAGATGTTCTTGAAGACTTCGTGAAGATGCGGAGAGTTGACTCGAATTCGTTCAATTGTAGTTTGGTTCGCAGAAGAGGTTTTCTCTTGGTGTCTTCGAAAGGCTGCCGGCCCGTAGAATGTGCGAAGGAACCTGGGTCTTTCGACGAGAACATCCACTACTCCAAGGCGTGGCCCACCACTCATCCCCGGATATACGGTCCATGCAGCCCACGACAGGAGAGCAACTGCTTGAGTTGTCTCCTCTTTGTTATCGTGTCCCGTGGGTTCTACATCACGGTCTCCGGAAGACTCGGAACCAGAACCAGAAACTTTATCCACTGTCTTGTTCTCCCGTATTCGATTAAGTCCTTCGATGTGGTCGTCTCTTTGGCATTCAAGCTCTCTGATATTTCGGGTAAGGTCTACGACCTTGTACTCCAGTACCTCGATATATTCCCTTCGAAGCAGAAGTGGCATCGTGGCAGCGTCCTGGATGGAACGTATCATGTCCCCGTCCGGTCCGAACCGTCGCTCTAGATCATAGCCTCTGTATCTTGGATTTGATTCATTGAATACCACATCATCTTCATCGACAAACGCGGCAATAGGCAATCTGTTGGCAGTGACCTGCTTCGTTGGGTGATTGTCTGCGAGGGAGCCTTGCGTTGCAGAATTATTAGATGGGTCTTCATCGCTTGTTTCATGGGACTCGGGGTTGATCGACTCGATCTGATCTTCTGTGGTTGAGGATTCTCCTGGGGGCATCTTGGCGGACATGGTGACTGCTGTGGAGTATTGCAGCCTGCCGTTGGAGAATTCAGCTCCAGAAACGCACCTGTCCTCGGCTGCCGATGAGTGTCTTATGGGCTGTGTCTATGTCTCCGTGGTTTGTAGCCTTGCGTTTGCCTACAGAAGCTGAAGCCCCGCACGCTGCAACCAATCTTCGATTTGTGAACGTTTGGCGAGAAAATCCCGCAATTGCTTACGCGAGGTACGCCACCGGTTTAACAAGCCTATGCGAGGTGCTCTGCAACCTGCATGTGAGCCACAATGCTCCATCTGAAATGCGTACTCAGCCCAATCCCAGCAGGCCACGTAAGTTGTTTCATCGAGCAAAGGACAGTCCCATTTTCTCATACGGCTGTGTTATCTTGGTTTGCGATCACATGCATAACCCCCCTTGGCTAGACTCAGCCGATGCAAAGACCCTCGGTAGTATTTCAGTGCAGGGCTCAGCTGTGTGCTTTTCGAGCATACC
The DNA here is from genome assembly GCA_009829795.1 of Lasiodiplodia gonubiensis. Taxonomy (NCBI): domain Eukaryota; kingdom Fungi; phylum Ascomycota; class Dothideomycetes; order Botryosphaeriales; family Botryosphaeriaceae; genus Lasiodiplodia; species Lasiodiplodia gonubiensis. Next base: position 36,347 of record RHKH01000042.1, on the reverse strand, counting down.
TTCCTCAGATGCAACTGACAGCACCATGAGATTTCGGACGCAAAAGGATCCGAAGCAGCGTCCCTCTGAGCGCTTTGTGGAGGAGAACCTTCCATCCGCTGGCCAACCTTGGCAAGAACTCCCCGAAACAAGCCACAGCATGGTTGCAGACCGCTTCTATCTTGCTAATCCGCCAGTGGCTGATGATCTTGAGGGTTCTCCGGAGTTAGAAGAACAAAAAGCTATCTTCGAGAGGGCTATGCAAGAGTTCGCACGAGCTACCGGAAATGAATCGAGCTCCCTCACCCATACTTCCTCAAAGAACCTTTCGTGGGCTGAGATCATCTTTCATGCGAATCTTCAGATGGAAGCCCATAAGAGCAAGGGAGAAGGGCGTGATCTGAAAGGCAAATTGAGAGGGCTCTTGAGGAAATTTGACCGGCTACAGCCTTCCATCGAGTCTTGTATTAGTATGTTGCCATCTTTGTCATGGGAAAGCAGTCTAGTGTGCGGGGGCCTGACTGCAATTCTCAAGGTATGCACACCCTTGGTTACACGAACACTATCAAATGTTAACAACTTGACTACATCTACTCCAGGCTGCCTCTCAATTGGGAAGGATACGTCAAGACACATACGATGCCATGGAAGAGATCCCACAAGTCATCAAAGACGGCTACGAGTACATGGCAATCTACAGTAGCGACAAGCGCAAGGATCTCCTTGAACAATACGTTACACAGATGTTCGTGGCTATTCTTGACTTTCTCGCAAAGACCATCAACTGGTACACAACGACTGCGCACGAGAAGTTTGCAAGTGCTCTTTTTAAAGGCCAGGATTACGGCCGCGAAGTGTTCGATAGTCGAGCCAGGTTTCAAGCGCTGAGAGAGAATGTGCTAGCACGAGCCAGTCTCAACCAACATTGGGCAACGAAAGACACCCGTGAAGCAGTCAATGAGATGCGAGATGCGAATACGGAGACTCTGAAGTTAACCAGGGAAGCGCATGACACTATGCTTCATGGCATGGCTGTCCAGAATTCGATCTACGCCCATTTGACAGACCTGGAAAAGAATTTGAGCTGGCTCCAAGGTGAGCTCATCTCCATTCAGTCTGAACGATTTCTATTTACACGAGGGTTTTTTCTCACTTGATTATAGAGAGACGGCTTGCCGAAAAGGAGTACCAAAAGCACCAAGAAGAAGTTCGCCTGACTCTACAATGGGAAAAAGGTATGTTATGGCCATCGGTTCATGAGGAGACAATTAACGGTTGACAGACACTTTGCTCAACGTATTACGTTTCAACAGCAGACTCGCCGAAGAGGATCTGGTGCGATCTTCCTCCGCCGCGTCCCAGCTCACGCTACAATCACAGGACAGAGCTATCTGGATCCTGAAGTCAGCAGAAGTGAGATCCTGGCTTCTCTGTCACGATTACAAGTTGCTGGAGATCCATGGGAACGAGATCGAACACAGAAACAGCTCAGCAACCTCATTCTTCACGGCAACGCTCATCCGCGCTTTGCAATCCTCAGGCAAAGCAACAGTGCTGTATTGGTTCTGCGGTCAGCATAGCCGGGAAGACCCGATGAGCATGTACGCTGATCTGATCGGCCAAATACTCGAAGAAGGAAGCGAGGAGATCCATCTGCCAGATGAGGATCGCCGCCCGCCCCTGGATAATCCTGTCAATCGTCTCATGCTTCTGAGGGGATTCATCAAGCAGCAGCTGCGGATTAAGTCTGTCTACCTTGTCATCGATACCATATCGTTGTACGAAGATCGCCGGGAGCGGGATACACACGCACTGGTCGAGCGGATATGGGACCTTGCGAACACGCCGGAGAATACGAAGACGTGGCTCAAAATCATCCTGACCAGTCCGACCAAATGTCGCTACGCGTTTCGTCATCCGGAATCTCAGGCTTCAGTACTCAATGTCCCAGAGTTTATTGACGGTCACTTAAAAGGGCTCAATCAGGGTGCCTTGATTGAGGGTGTGCAGTCGAACATGAGCCCGCGCCATGGTTGGTGAATGCATTGATTTTATTTACTCCCCATTGAATGTGCGCTTTTCAATCATGTTTAGCTACGTGAAGTTCTTTCTCCTAGTATCCTTGGTTCATGAGCTCTTAAATAGCATCAGAGTTGATCTCACCCTTTCTTTGGGTTCTACAAAAGTGGAAGGAGATGTACTTCCGGGGCGATTTGTTGATTAATTCAGTCGATGCACTATCTTACTTGGAAACGTTGAACGACTTGACAAGACCTCCATTAGCGCAGTCGGATAAACTGCCACTGCCATGGCATCGACCTCCAACGCCGGGGGTTCCAAGCACGTAAGTCGTGAAACTGTAGGGTTCCCAGTCCAACCCGCCTCGAGACACCAGCAAAGTCAGTATCGACACCCAACACAACCATTGTGTCTGCCATAAAGTCCCCTGCCTAGATAATTCCAACAAATTCTGTGATTTGGTGGTACTTGTCGCCATCAAATCTAAATGATCCAGAATCAAATTCCACAATCGGGAATCTCAAGCTGTAAATGTTCGAATTGGGACGAGCACGTAAGGAAATGGTGCCTGCGGAAAGACAAATGGCCCAAAACCCTATCTCACCTTCCAGCAGGCTGCCTTGCACTGCACGACTCCTCGCCGGAAGTTGTCTGACGAAGGCTTTGAAGTCAAGGTCAGTCAGAACCTTGATAAACATCGTGGACTGGCGGCTTGGCTCTCCAGCCGGTGCGTCCCAGGTTGCGGGGAAAGATCCTCCAAAGTGGTATCGAAGCACCATGTTATTCACTTCTGAATTGGACGGCGGCTCGTCAAGTCCCAATCGCTTGCCAGCGAAAAAGTCGACTTCACCAGCCCATGATGCCCATGACCATGTGCACACTTTTGTCGTCGGAAAGTTTGGCTTCGGCCTGTTGAGCTCTCGTCTCTGTGCTCCATTTGTTGGAAACCATAGCAAAGCGTGTGGGAGGAAGCGAGCCGGAATTCCTTGACTCGTGGCAATCTGGAAGCCGTTTTGCTTGTCGGAAATGTTGAATCGGTTATAGATACCTTCAAATGCATTGAAGATGTCATTTGTGTACTTCAAATGTTTTTTGTTGTATTCTTGCACAACGATCCGGTACTCATTGAACGTCAAAGGACGCTTTATGTTTCCGAAATCACAGTAAGGTAGAGGGTTTGGATCCTTCCGTATCTGTGTATCCCAAATGGCAGCTCCGGTCCTCACTAATGGGTTTTCACAAGGCCAGTTCCCGACGTCTTCTTGAGCATAGCCTTCTCTCATATGACAGTCGTTGCAGACAAAGAACACCTCGTCTTTGGTGAAGTACAGGCATCTCCGCGAAAGACATTGCTCCTGGTATGTCCAAGCCCGGCTATTCCAGCACGACATCCGTACTTGTTCCGTGAGAGAAGGCCTGACCATAGCGATTTGGAAGGGTAACGCGGGGTGTTCATGTCCTGGATTGTTGATTGTGACAAGGTCTTCAAATGTTCGTTCTGTGCGAGGCGTAATGCCGGGAAGCCCAGCGTCGGCGTTGACTCCTGCAGCAGCGATGATGGTGAGATCCGCATTTTCGTAAATGTGGTCCATTCCATGGATTAACCGCCTCTTTTCTTCTACGTCGTCCTGGACAATACACAGAGCGTCAACCCATAGATATCGTCTTCCAATCTTTCGAAGCAGTTCCATTGCGTCAATTATGGTCTGCGGAACTTTCAAATTGCTTGACTGGCTCAGGTGGCTTGCCGATAAAGCCTTCGGTTTGCTCAAATCCCGAACAGTAGCCTTCGTTGTCTGCAACACCCCAGGGATTTCCCCCCAGACATAGGACAATGCTGCATAGTCGCACTTTTCGTGTCTCTGAACAAGACACTCCTCAAACACGTCCAGAAGACGAAAGCCGCCTTCGCGACTGAATAGACTTGCTTCCTCAGCAGAAGTGAAGATCGTGTGTGGATGAGTCCTGCAACAGTCGAGCCACTTTTTGATGATTGCAAAATCCATTTTAGGTTTGATGGGACGTCGGTAAATCCTTGGATCGGCACCCAGACCAGCTGAGAAAGCGGATGTGATGAAGTCAGCGGCAGACTCCAGTGGCACGGCCTCGAATTCCGCAACGACGAAGCGGTCCTTGACTTTTCTTATGGTCTTTCCCCTTGACGATTTGGAGGACATCTGTGGTGGGTTACCGTTGACTGCGAGGACTATCCGTGGCTGCAAGTACTGCCGGTCTCGTGGGGAGGGACGGAAGAATTTCCATGGGTCACTGTAGCCCATGTCCATCGCTAACTCCATCCTCAACTTCTCGGAAGCTTGAAGGTAATCTGGGAATAGTCCTTGATCGGAATCCAGATTCTCGACACCACTCGGGCTGTCGGTCGGCGGCGGATAGGGCGGCAGATGAGACCACCATGATTTACTTTTGATAAAGAGTTCCAACGGGCCATCAAGATCATGATCAAGTTTCCCCTGGGAGATCGAATCCCCCCATGCAAGCTTGAGAGCTTTCCAGACAAGGCTGCAAAACAGGCACTCCGTGTCGGCTGGAGGAATGTTGCCAAATTTCTCCTCTGGATACTCGTAGATCAGCATGTTCTCCAAGTCAAATCTCGAGCAATTCGAGCACAGCTCTGGAGGGTGTGATTCGACAAGATTGGCCGAGGAATGCGTGAACCCGTATTTTTCGCTTTTCGCCAAGATCTCTCTTACGTTGTAAGTACCGGCTAAGCGCAGGCGCTTTGGAGGTCTTGAAAACTCCATTTCAAGAGAATCCTGGAAAGGCAAGATGCTGTGTTCAAGAGATGTTTGTAGAGTTGGGATTCAAGGGAACGAGTTGTGATCTGGATAACGTTTTGAGCAGCCATCTTGTATCTGTTGGGAAAGCACAACCCGATACACGTGTACGTACGTACGCCCAGCTGTCCTGCATTTCTTACGAGGCAGAAATCAGGCAACTACGTGATACAGGCTGATTGGAAGGTCCACGACATATTCAGCCTTGTTCTTACGGAGTGGATCCTTAGTGTTGCATAGTGCGCCGTGCATAGACCCACAATGCGGCTCAGCCTTGCTTTGTCACGGCCGAGCCACGATGCATCTAAGACGACATGCAGGCTAGCCAGCTCCATTGCTTCATAGTGACGCTTAACTTGCCGGTCATCCGAGTCGAGGTGTGGCTTCAACGATTTTTCCAGTGAAGTTCACATTGGGAAATATAGCGTGGCTCGAAACCTTACGCCATACAGGATCGGAGTGCGCGGACGCATGTATTGCACTTGCGGAAAACTTTCCGAATGTGTCATAGCGCGAGGTGACTGTCTACTCTGCCACGTTAATCTTACTGGTTGGCTAGGTGGCGCAAATTTACTGCGCAGGACTTTCACGCGATGCGCTGTAGCAAGCTTGACGAGTATGGATAGAAATGCAAAAAACACTGGATCCTACCACAAAAACTTAATATGGGTCAGCCGTAAGTTGCTGGAGAAACTCGTGATTATATCGCACCACTCAAGTTTGAGTCTGTTGAGTACTAGTGTTGGGTTCCTCTCTACATGCATTCCATCGTAATTACAAACTACTCGTTCCACAATATTATGCGCATAATCCAACAATAAAAGGGTAGAGTCGATCGAAATAAATTATCCAAAGTCCTCGGCACCAGCATCCAGATTGGCGGAAATAAAGACCGTGCAAATGTTACGCCCTAGCCTTCCGACCAGGCCCAGGGAACTCAGTTCATTTTCCAATTCGTGTACCTCACGGTGACTTATTCACGGATATTTAAAGAGAAGCACTTTCCTATCTATCCAGGCCGTAAAAGACATTCTATCTTATCCCAGAGCATTTGTGTGGACGGAAAAGCGTTACCTCTTCTTATTATCCAGAGATCCCAGGCAGTGTGGCCCTCTCGATCCCTCACATTCAAGTCCAAGCCATTTTCGATAAAACATGTGATGGCCTCATACAGTACCTCCCACGCTTCGTTATCTATTCGAAATTCATGAATGGTAGACCTCTCGAGAGCTAAGTGCAGTGCTGACTTTCCCCTGGAAGTCTTGTGATTGACATCAGCACCAGCCTTGATTAGAGGTAGAAATAGTTCGAAGGCGCGCTTCCTGCCAGCCATGGCTAGTGGAGTCCATCCACGTTTGTCCGCGACATCAGGGTTCGCGCCCTTCATGATGAGCAGTTCTACGATGCTTTTTGACCTGACAGCATCATGCATGGCAGTTCGTCCCATGTCGTTGCGGCTGTCAACATCAGCTCCATACGCGAGTAGGAGCTGTACGGCTTCGAAATTTTGGTGTGCGGCTGCCGTGTGCAAAGCGGTCCTTTGTCCCCCACCCCGAAGTCCAACTTCTGCACCGTTTTGCAGAAGAAGCTCTACCAACGGCCCGCTTTTGTTGTCCTTACATGCGACTGTCAGAGGGTACTCATTGTCCTTTCCATCCCACTGATTGATCATGAAACCTGCGTTTGTCTCCATTTTGACGAGGCGGCAAATAATACCGAATGCCTCCATACGTCGCTTACAGCATTGGAAAAATTGCGTGTGGCCGGGTTCGAAGTCTTGTGACAATTTCCCAAAAACTGAAGTTATATGAGCGCGAATTTGGTCTAGGTCTCGCAATTGTATCTCTTGAGATATTTCTGAGTTTTCAGCTGCTTCGATATGCTCGTAGATGTGCTGTGTTGCATACAGCAAGAATGGTGGAATTTTCGATACCTCAACCCTCCTCTGTTGGCGATCGTCGTCATTGAGCCATTCTTCCCAAGTTGAGCAATGGAAAGAGAACTTCGGAAGACTAAGAGAAGCGGGATCGAGGACTTTGCTCTGATTTGAGACCGCTCGAAGATAATTAGTGGAGGCAATCGCGATTGCCGAATGACACCATCCCTCCACAGAAAGACCGTCATGAGATACGAGGAGACTGTTGAATCCTTTGTATCTGAAGAAGTAATCTCGGGCAGATTCGTGAATGAATTGACATGTTGGTTGCTTCTCTTTGTCAAATTCTAACAACCCGCCCGACAAATCGACGATCATGGCCATCTGATTCTCCATTCCACTTACGCATTCGCGGGATTCAGCCCATTGCTGCATTGTTCTGAAGTGGGTTTCAGAATGGAATGATATAGCGGCAGCAATGTCTTCCGCGTATAGACGTTTTCGGGCGGAAAGGATGAGCTGAAATAAGCAGACTGATCGAAGGCGATCCGCAGAGCCAATCCCCCGAAGAATACCACTGAACATGTCTCCAAGCTCTAATGGGATATCTTCAAGCCTTTTCTCCAGCGCGGCCATTGGGCGCCCAGAGTACCTGTCTTCTTCCCTTCTAAGTTGCCTAATCAACAATCGGACCCATAGAAATACGCCACGCGACCTTTTGAGGATCTTGTACTGTAGTTCCAGCGGGGTCTTGTAATTTTTCAATTCTTTTCTGATGTACGTGTAGATATCGGCTTGGTTATGGTCTTCCACACAGATCTCGGGGTATCCAAGAGTATGAGGATGTGGGCAATGGCGACTCGAAATGCACACTCGCAGGCCTATTTGAGTGTGCCTTAGCTGGTCTACAAGACCTTCAAAGAACTCCACCATCCAGGATATTTCGGGATCAGTGCATTCGTCGAGGGCGTCGATGAAGATGATAAGAGGTTTTGAAATTCCCTCTTGGCATACCCGCCTCAAGTAGCCTTTGAGAACCTCTTCTTTCCATTCAATGGTCCTGGAGATTCTCCCTTGTAACTTTCCCAAATAATCCTTCAAGAGATGACTGAGAGCTTTCAAATCATTCTTGCAAATTTGATGAAGGAGCGATCGGTAGAGTCCCGGTGCTGTTTTCTCCAAATCATCCCCACGAGCGTTAAAGAAAAAGCTCACAAGATTGGCTGAGGCTTGCGGAATGGAATTCTGCGTGCGGCACAATGCGTCTCTCATCAAGGTTGACTTTCCTACCCCTGGATTCCCTTTCACCCAAAGCAAACCCTTGCGTTTTGCGGGGCTTGTTATCTTGATCCAAGCACGGAATTCATCAGAGTCGAAAAACCAATTGCATGTGTTTTCCGTCGCTTGAACAATACTGTCATATCGGCTGTGCTGTCCAGGGAAGTCGAGGTTCTGGAGGAATTCTACAATCTGTAAGCTATTGTACAATACATAATTATCGTGTCTATTAAAGTTACCTTTTTCGTCCTTTGTGAAGCTGAAGGTTATACCTGATTTACTATAAGACTACAAAACCTCTAATTGAAGAATCGAAAACCCGACGAACCTGGCCCCCGGGAAGAAATGATGGTCTTAATATCTGCCAGGACTGTTCTGTAGTCATCGTCGGCAGTACCGAAAAACTTTACCATCTCTGAGTGGCTCTTATTGACTGGATGCACCTTGTGACGATTGTCATCGAAAGGCCGCCCGTTTGTTGCAGAGAAGATGTCTACCATCCGACTTTTTGGTCCATCCATTTTCCACTGACCATCTTCGCACTACGTCTTGTCAGTATAGCTGGAAAGGCTTGAAGGGCAGGGATATTCCATTACTTGGTAAGCAGAAGGGCTGTCCTTCAGTTCATAGTACCAAATTGTCCAAAACTCTCTCCGCTCAAAAAGGCTCTGGAACTCGTCGGCCTGATTTCGAATAAAGTCCGTGGAGTAGGCCAAGTTCCGGACAAGGAGATCATTTGGTTGTCCACTAACAATTGGTAGCAGTGTCTCGATGCTCATTCCTTGGCTTGGTGTTCCGAAGAAAATACACCCAAGGAGTCGTTCTAGAGTGCGCTTATCATGCACTGAGGTTGGGCGCGTGTCCAGAATCTTGAGAGCCTGCAGTGTGTAAGTCTGATATACTCAGAACTGAATCAACTAACCAGCTTGGCCTTACCTCCTTGATAATCAAACCCCCTAAACTATGTCCTAGTAGAATGAGAGGTTTTATTCCCTGTCGTGCAGAGCGTTCAGTGAGCTCCACGATCTTATCTTTGAATTTGCGACCCAAATCCGAGACTCCTTGGAACGAGTCGCTTTTGACTAATTGGGAATCGTAGCCGAAGGTGAAAACCCGAGAAGGAAGTTCTTCCTGGGCGAGATGCTGCGGGAGAGCATCCCGAAGCCACATGAAACTGTTCTCATTACCCCGTTGCTTGAATGACCCAAAAGCATGGCCATTCAAACCCGAGATCGCAACGATACTGCACGTTGTTAGAGAAGGTCAATTTGCTGGTTCCTGTTCTTAACCTACTCGTACGCAAAATTTTTATCAGGCCCGCGATGGAGTGGGGTGAGACCAAAAAAGTCGACATCGAGAGTCAATTCAGCCTCTGGCACTGTTCTGATCCACGACCGTGCGGAAAGAGAGATGAATTTAGGTAATGGTCGGAAAGATAAAGTTGCGATCTTTTGATAGTGCATGAGAGGATCCCTTGCGAGGGAATGGATATTGACAGTGACGCCGTTTTCAATTTTCCATGCTTGTTTGAGAAGGTTAACAACATCCGTTGTGGAAACAAGACGTGTATGATACAGAGATGGAATCCCTCGCAACCGGAAAGTCGTGCTGGGCGGATAAAGCTTCTTAGAGTCGCTTTTCTCGGAGTCGGTCTTCTCGAGATCGCTCTTCTTGGGGTCACTCTTCCTAAGGGCGGCTGTTGTGTCCGAGTGTGAAATCGTAGTTGGTACTGGCCCCCTCAGAAAGGACACGATAAGCCAGGTGCTCACTAACACAGCGATACAGGATGCCAGCCACAACTCAACATCTTCCAGTTGCTCAGGCATCTTGTATACCGTGCGGATGTTCAAGTGTTGGATAGAGAGTGAGTAGGCGTAGCCTTTCTCCTGTTCAGCCTGCTCGATTGTCAGCATGACTGCCGCTGTTCTTACATCTCAATGAGTACACTAGAGGCTTATAGTGTAGAATCACCCACACAGAAGACTTAGTATGGTGCGATGGACAAGGGAGATTTGGTGTCAGTTGCGAACTGTTACCGGTGCTGAGGTCACGGTCGTGAAGAGAGGACCTGGAAAGGCTTTCGAGGAAATGAGGGGCACAGCCCCAGCTCAGCTTCAATTCCTTGGCATTGTGGCTCTACGCGATCTGTCCAATTAAGCTGACTGGAGCGCTTCCCCAGCCAATGTGAGCTGACGAAAGGTCGCACAACGCCAGGCTGCATGTCTCGGAAAACTGCGACAGGAAGTGACGCCGAGGAAAGGAAGCACAGACTGTGCGCAACGGACATTCTACGATAAAGATGTTAAATCTTCACGGGAAATTACTGAATTCTACTTTTTCTTTTCTTTTTTTATAGAAATTTTGAAACTTACCTATCGGTTGTAAATTAAAATTTGGGTTTATGTCAACATCCTTTAAGTAGAAAATTTTCTTTTTACTATAGTCCATATATATATATGGAGCAAGTGATAGAGAACACTTGTATTAGAATTCTACAGCGGTTT
>RHKH01000042.1:1288-25748 GCA_009829795.1 Lasiodiplodia gonubiensis | reverse complement strand
TTTTTTTTTTTTTTTTTTTTTTTTGCGTTTACGACTCAGCACTAAGAGATGTCCTGGAGATGTCTTGAGTAGTAGTACGGTATTAGTATGACTTCTCTAAGCTTGGAAGCGGTTGTCTAAGAGGGTGTGTGGCTCTTACAGTGTGAGAGCATGGATTTGATATGAGCTCGGCCAATGAAATTCCGCTTCTGCCTGGCATCCTTCATTCAGTTAGATTATGCGAAGCGATATTCCAGTCGGGGGCCAGTTGCAGCGGTGTGAAACACAGCAGGCTGATTGGCGGGAAGGATTCCGGACAGAGCACTCTTATCTGTCCGATCGGCGTCATGGCCGGTGCATTAAAAGATGATATTGCAGTAAATGTTGATGTGGGACCATATTAGAGACAACATCGGCTCTACATGTTTTCGCGGCGCATGTGTGCCATTAGCTCGGATGCTCTGCTAAATTGACCTCTTGTCTGCTTTAGGGCAGGTCAAAAGACTCGTGGTACAATATTTAGACCCCACGTTGTGGCGTAAATAGCCGCGCCTTAGTGCAACACCGCTGCGAAAATGATTTGTCGACATCTTCGCTAGCTGCATTTTGCAATGACTGCGCCCCCACTCACTGTAGCCTTGCGAGGTGACATGCTACTTTAATCAAACAATATCTTTCTGAGAATTTCCCCTTGTTACCTCAGCCTTGTATGAAAATTCCTTGCCTCCCGGCCAGCTGTGTCGCTCAGATCTGAAAGCTCATCAGCGAACAGATTTCCAGCCACTTCATCTACCATGCACCATGCGGAAGAACCAAGTTCTGTTGAGATGCAATCGGTATCCCGCATTTCTCCTCGAGACCCTCTCCTCGACGAAGAAACTGGTATGTGGGCACTAGATGGACATTCGTTGACTGACCAAACCCCAGCCATGTCTGAAGCGGCTCCAAAGCCCCAGAAATCAACTTTTATCGGCTGGCCCACATCGCCAGACACACTCAAGAACTCTTCTCCATCCATATTCATGCGCCTGCTCCCCAATGTCCTTCTCTTGCTAGTCCCAGCCGCATTTTATGGTATGTTATCCGTCAATTTCCACACTACACCTGGGACTAACATCAACTCCAGTCTTGGGCATTTTCATTATCAAACTAAACGGACAGCTTGAAAGTCCCGGCCGGGATAACGGCGATAGTGTGATACAAGCAGTCAAAATTGCTTCAACATTGTGGCCTATCCTGTATGCTGCGGTAGTGGGTTCCATGCTCAAAGCGATTACATTATTTCAAGCCGAAAGAGGGACAAGTCTCGGGGTAAGTCGCATCCTTCCTCGTGCGTTTTTCACGCAATTCTAACCGGTACAGACCCTCGAAGTCCTCACTACCAGTCAAACCTTGGTCAGCACGGTTCGCGGATGTTTCAGCCATCGGATCTTCCGGGTTTGGACGGTCGTGCTGATTGTCATTTGGAGTCTCAGCCCTGCTGGTGGCCAAGCAGTGCTCCGATCCGTTGAATCCGCCATCCATAAGCAGTCTTACGATTTTGACTTGACATTTTACCCATCCAACAACATTTGGGCCGTTTTGAACTTCTCACCGTTTATCGGTGCTTCCAGTGCACAGTCGGCCAGAAAAGATTTACATCGAGTAGTCGACGCTGCCATCTCCTCACCCGATGCTGCAGTCTTATTCTCGAAAGGCGTCAGTTCAGGATTCGACGCGGCAATCGCAAGACTAGGAGGTGAGTTACAAGCAGCCGAGTCCGCCCGGATGGACCTTTGGGGTAACGTTCGGATCCCGTTTCTCCACCTTCTACCAGGCTATACCGAGGATGACAGGAGCAGATGGGTGGAGGTGTCTCAGACTGATATAGCTCCGTACTCGTCTCTCATCGGCCACACGATCCGCAAAGCACCCTTAACCTCCATTGGAAACATCAGCACATCTCTGCAAACCGTCTACCAAACTCTGTCAGTAAGTGCCCAAAACAGCCCAACAGCTCCTCCTCCACAACCATTCGCTAACGCACCTCACCAGTGCATCCCCTTCTTCAACGGCACCGAATGGCTTCAACGCAACCCCGGGCGCCTCAAGATGCACCAATCCACCAACTTCTCAATCTTCAGCGAAGTCAGCGCAAGCGGCTCCAACGCCAACATCTTCCTCGACGTCCTCCTCCCGACCAACGACACGGACTACACCCCGCCCCAACCAACCCCCCTGACCGCTCCCACCAACGCCGTCGACGCCGCCATCGTCGTCTTCGGCATCCGCGGGTCCCTGAATTCCGTCACCCAAATCAGCATGACGCACTGCGCGACGACCGCCGTCTACGCCGACGCCGACGTGCACTGTGTGCGCGCGACCGCCGGCGGCGCGCTGTCCTGCACCACAACACGGCTCCGCTCGACACCGTCCGGCACGCCCAATCCGTCCAACTGGAGCGCCGTCAACTGGGGCGTCGCCGGCGGGACGTTCCTGTACGAGATCCCCAACACCATCCTCTCCGCCCACCCGAACGAGGCGTCGGGCCTGGAGCGCTACCTGCTGGACCCGCCGACGTCGTTCGGCGGGTCCGTCGACGTCGGAGACTACACGCGCATCCCGCATGCCGCGTTCGAAGCGCGGCTCGCGCTCGTCGTCAACACGTTTTTCCACGCTAGCCTCAACACGAGCAAGTTCGTCGGCGCGGACGGGGTCGACGGCGGCAGCGAGGATGGTGGTGGGGGTGATGGGGCGACGTTGCTGGGCGATCCGCGGCTGCCGAGCGCGGCGCTGCAGCACGGCAATGCGAGCGGCACGTGGGCGGCGTTCGAGCCGGCGCGGTACGAGGTGCAGGCCGGGTGGCTGGCGCTGTATCTGGTGTGCACGACGGTGTTGGCGGGGTGCGCGGTTGCATGTGTTGCGGTGAGCGCGGTCGTGCGGGCGCCGGACTTGTTCTGTGGCGTGTCGGCGTTGACGAGGGACGCGGCGTTCGTGACAAGCGTGCCGGACGGGGGCAGCGCGCTGGCGGGGGCGGACCGCGCGAGGTGCCTGCAGGATGTGTGGGTGCGGATTCAGGATGTCAAGCCGGAGGAGGGCGTGGGGAGGATTTCTTTTAGTGATCGGAAGGAGCTGGGGGATAAGGCGGGGTTGAAGTGGGAGAGGAAGTATGAATGATGGCGCTTTCGTTTGAGAAGGAGGGGGTTTTGATATATGCTGGACAGTTCTTTGTATCTGTCCGGCCCTGCTTATTGTAAAGGAATTTTCCTCATCCAAGAACGGCAAAATTGATCTTTTTCGCGATCCGTGAATGAGTGAGGCCGTGGACGTGGGAATACGTGTAAATAGGCAGGCAACCACTGTAGATATTAAGAAGACCAGGGTGCTTAGCCTTTTTAGAATCGAGTACATATTTGGTAAGGTAGAGCGGCCAATTAGAGGGAAGAGTACAGCTGCATAAGGCGGAGCTAATGAAGTACCACTTGATTGGTGAGCAGCAGAAATGCATGTACACACAGCGAGTGCCGGCAATAAGCGAGCTTCAGACAAATGAGCTTCTAGGTACATTCAAAGGCCAAGCCACTTGCTTACCGCTTCCTATTGCTGCATTTGGTATTCGAGAAACAAACCAAATTGTGAGACCTGGTGTCGCTGGTTCTGTGCATGTGTATTTCTAGCCGCGTGGCTGGTGCCCCGGATTCCACAACCTCGTCGGGTGTACCCGCCGTGGAGATCCCTTAGCACAAGAAGCGGGCTCTCAACGCTCGAGAACCCTTCATCAAGGAAGCCCCAGGCTTCAGTCTGCCATCGCTCGGGAGATACAATGGTTTGTGTCACGATAGAGCCTTAACACTCGATGCCGTCTTCAGGCTGGCGAGTCGGCACGAGAAATCTCCAATTGGCCAGTGCGGAGCTCAACGGTTATCGCGCAAGGATCAAGCTCAAGATCAGGCAAGGCGCTGCGTTTCTCGATTTCCCCGCGCGGTTGTGTTTCGCATTGGCAGCAAGGGCGTGCATGCATGCATGAGGCCACGTCGAGGGAAAAATCCGGCCAGGGACCAACAAAGCGCAATCCAGTGCCTGAGGATGGTGTGATAATGGCGCGTACCTGCGCAGGCGGCCGGGAACGGCAGGAGCCGAGCTGGCCCTACGTAGCGCAGAAATGTGGCATTCGTGGGGTGATGTGCGGGCGAGATTTCAGGAGAAAAAACGCAAAAGAAAAAAGTTGCCGACGTCCGGCAGGGCTGCTCGCGCCGAAAACATTCGATCTGGGCCGATCATGCCGATCCGGGATGCCGACTGCTACTTAAGAGCCCTGCGGCGCACCGACGACAAGCCCTGCCGCTCTCTGCCTCTCTCAACTCCGGCCCTTGCGCTCCCAATCGCCGTCCACCGCCTTGGAATCATCGCTGTCACCTTCCCGCATTTCTTCTCGCATTGCAGATCTTACGCAACGACAATGGCCTCCTGCCCCGCCGACGACCCCATGACCGCCCGGCTCTCGTGCGCCGCGGCGGCGCTGTACGCCAACCGCGCCGACTACTTAAAACCCGTGCTGGAGCAGGGCTCGGTGCTCGTCTGGATTGCTATTTGCACCGTCATCGTCCACATCATCGTCAAGAAGGTCACGCCGCCCGAGAACGACGCCGAGAGCTGGAATGGATTCGTGCAATCAACCTACGGTGACGACCGCGATGAAGCCGGCAAGACGTAGTGAGCATCACGGAACGAACGACGACGATTACGACGACAGGTGTTGTGCTTGGACGGGAGGAAGGCGGTTGGGCAACCCTGTACGATTTCTCACGCCAGACGAGGGATGGACCGGGCTAACGACAGAGAGGGCAGACGGCATTCGCGCTCGGAGCTTTCGCGACGACGATCACGACGCTCTCGTGCGCGCTGATGGAGTGGCGCGGGCTGACGATGGCGAACGCGTTCATCGGGAATTTCTTCTTCATCGCGGGCACCGGCATGCTTCTCTCGGCGCAGTGGGAGCTGGTGCGCGGCAATTCTTACAACTATACTGTATTTAGTGCTTATGGTGATTACCACTCCACCGAAATTAATATCAAGATGACTTACTCGTTCAGGCATGTTCTACGCCGGGTTCGGTGCGATTCTGACGCCCTTGTTCGGGGTCGAGGCGGCGTTTGCGGATGATGCGGTTGGCTACAACAATGCCTTGGGGTTCTTCTGCATCCGTATGTCATCGTGTGAACATTTGAGAGGCTAAAAATCTGACGAGCTGCAAGTTTGGACCGTTTTCAACACGTTCTTCCTTCTGGGCTCATTTACCACGTACGTGTGCAGTCCTTGAACGTTGGCGCGGTATCTGACAGAAATGCAGGGATGTTGTGACCATCACAACCTACGTGGCTCTCGAGATCTACCTTTGTCTGCTGGGTGCCAGCTATTTCGTGGTCGCAGATGGCGGTGCAGATGCTGGTGTTGCAATCAAAAAAGCGGCGGGCGCGTTTGCCTTCATCGCTGGAATGCTGGGATACTACAGCATGGGAAATACCATCTGCGGAGACCAAGGTCTTCCTGCATATCTTTTTCCGATGGGAAAGGTCGGCTTTGGGCGGTCAAAGCGGGCTTAATCAGAGCGTCTCGGTATCTAGCTGAGGCATCGTCTAGTAGGAAAACCAATTCAGAAATCCCCTTGAGAGCCGTCCTCCTGCAGATGCAGCATGCTTCCGACTTGGCGATGGGTGGTGGTTGATGGAGGCGAGCGACAGCCAGAAAGCGGAGAAGATGAGTCAGGCAACGCGATGTCCTGATTGGGAAAGCGCGGCGCGTCTCTCTCGCACCGCCACTGCCTCTTCACCGTTTCCCTGACCTTACCACCACCATCACCGGCGCCAGCACCGCTGCGCGATGCCATTTTCCGAATCCCGCACTCGGTCGGCGCGTGTGGCGTTCGACATGGAGTCATCTGCCGACGCCGAGTCCGAAATGCGCTGATGCCTGGACGTTGGAGCCTGCACGACACCGTCACCACCACTTCGAATCAAGACAAGTGCGTACCCGAGACTGATCGGCCCTGGTTTCTAGTGACGCAGGCCGAGTCTACTGCTGGGAAAAAGTCGATGGATGGCCTAACGTCGAGCGCAACACCGCCACAACCAATCCTTCTCTCCAGATTAGCCGTGGTGCCTGCATTTTACCGCACTGCGTCGGATTTCAACACCGTCAACAGCGCTGCAAATGAGCCCTGACCAGACTGTCGCTGCGAGGCAATGTCACTCACAAAACGTCAGTGGGTGGTACACCAGGTCCATTGCAGACACCGCCCCCGTTCTTTCCAAATAAGGAAACATCGAAGGATGCGACGCTCGGGCCAATAGCCTTCAACCATCTTCCGTGACTCAGCCTGCTTTCCATTCTATATATAAACCCCCCGCCATGCATCAATCTTTCGACATCATCATCCACCATGCAGATGCAACAAATGTCCAGGGACAGTCGCATAGACGTCTGCTGGAAGCAGCCCGCCGACGCTGAACAGCAGCGCACTGAATACATTCCGCTCGAGAGCGCCCGCCAGTTCTTCGCCGTTGACGCTTCTGGTTCCACTGCCGGCGCAATCATTGCCCGAGAGCATGAGTTCGTCAAGAGGCTGACCCACTCCAACGATCAAGCCGCTACCTGGGGCTCCTCCTGCAACGACCCCGCCACCGACTTCTCGAAAATCTCGTGGTCTGCCGACCAGGGCGGCACAGAGCCCTCCCGCATTCTGAAGAACCAGCGAGCCCTGAGCACCATCCTTGCTTCTGATGTCTGGTACCTGCTCACCGACGGCGAGATCTGGAACAATGACGTCCAGGTCCTGTGCAACCTGGCAATCGAGACAGGCGTTCTCAATGTCCCCACCATCTTCGTCATCACCGGCCACAAGCGCCGGTCTCCCTCGGATCTGAATGTCTCGGTCGGCATCTCCTTCTTCGCCAATGCTCAGGACGTCCTCGTCCTCTTCAAGGAAACATCGTCAGGCCTGTTGTACATTATCGCTGCCAAGGGCTGCTTCGCTCCCTTGGACCCAAACCACACAGATGGCGCTCCCGACCTTGAGAGCTGGGCTCCGCTGAAGGAGATTTACGACGAGGCAAAGCTTGCTGACCTGCTTCGTGCAGCTAACATCAAGGTTCCCTCTGCCCGGACCCGCCCCAGTGCTATTCCGGGAGCCGTAAGCCTGGGAGCAGAGTGGGAGAGGCACAACCCCGGCCTGCTCGTCAACCTGGATCGCCTCCTCAATGGCGGCGGCCAGCTCAGCTACAACAACCTCGAGCAACTGCTTGCCGAAGAGGCCCTGGTAAAGCTTGCACTGGCCTTCAAGACGCGCGGCCGCCTCCAGGACCTCCGCACCTTTTTGAGCTGGCAGAAGTCTGACCAGCAAATGAAGATCAGCCTCGTCGACATTTCCGGCGCCCACAAGCTGGTCGCCCAGCTCAGCCAGCCCGACCTCGATGACAAGACCCGAAATGACCTTCAGTGCGAGCTGCGCGAGGCTCATGAACGCAACCGCCGCCACTACCAGGCCCAGGTCTGGCAGTACAAGGAGTCGGGTGATGCTCTGAAAGCGCACAACCGTCACAGACTTCTGAGCCACGCCCAGGAGTACCTTGCCCAAATGGAGAACTCGGGCTACACTGCCGACATCCTCGCTCGCCGCAGCAACCGTGCTCGCCGAGCTCAAACGGTGGCCGACGGCGGCGAAACCTCGCTCCAGAGCCTCGACCTGGAGACTCCCAATGTTTTCCGCGCCATGTGCCACATCTGCTGCGGCGAGAACGAGATCATGTCGATTGCGTTGAAGGCTGGTGCCGACAGCCAAGCCAACACGGACAACTTCGCCCTCGACTTCCCTCTCGCAGCCGGCCGCTTCAAGTCAAACAGAGATCTCATCTCCAGCCAGTTGATCTGCTTCCAGTGCGCCCTTGCTTTCCGAGGAAAGTCTATTTTCAACGAACAGCTAGCGGCGGTACTGCCCACGGTCGACTGCCATGGCATCAACAAGAAGTACATCTCGGAGCAGCTGCACCTCGCTCTGACTGGCGGCCTCCGTGTCGGCGCCTCGGGCACCTCGCAGCTCTTCATGACTATCCTGGCTGGCACACTCAGGAAGAAGGAGTGGGCTGGTGCCCATGTCTCCGAAACGTCCATGGACGCGGAGACATCGGTGCGGCGCGCCATGTTGCGCTGGGCCCTGGAAAACCTCCTCGAGAGGACCAGCTGCAGAGAGACGTTCAACGAGCAGGGCGAGTGGGTCACGTACCCCAAGGCGCTCGCATGGGCGGCCAAGGATTTCCGAGAGCAGCAGCTCGACAGCTGGGCCGTGGGCTACCCGCTGGCCGGCTTCATGCAGCTGATCCAGTTCGGCCGGCACGTCAACGCCTTCGATGCCCAGACGGCGCGGAACCTGCGTCTGGCGAAGGTGCTGCACTCGGTTGCCTCGGCCTACCTGGCGCTGATCTACAAGAACATGCACAGCGGCAGCCAGCTATGGAAGCAGCCGCTCCTCGAGCTCATCTACGCCTCCTTCAACGCCGACCTCATCCCGCTCGACCAGCGCGGCCCCGCCTCGATCCTCTCCGACCCCGCCGTCTTCTGGCAGCGCCTCTCGGCCTTCCTCTCCGCCGACGCCGAGCTCCTCGCCAACTGGGACGCCGCCTCGATCGACCGCGCCGTGGGCCGCGTGCAGCTGCTCGTCTTCTGGCTCGTCTACACGCAGCGCGACCACACGCGCGCCAAGACCTTCTTCCACAACCTCCGCGAGGACCAGCCGCTCGCCGCCGCCGCGCTGGACTGCCTCACCTCCGCCCCGCTCGCCCCCGCCGTCACCCTCCCCACCCTCCTCTCCATCTTCCGCGGCCCCGCCACCTCCGACCCGGCCACCCTCGAGCTCCGCGCCCGCCACACCGGCCTCGCCCCCTTCGCCACGCCCTTCGGCCCCAGCGTGCTCCGCTGCTGCTTTCCGGCCTGCCGCGAGCCGTTCTTGGAGGCGAAGCAGATGGCGGAGCTGGAGAGGCTGGCGAGGGATGGGGGGGATGACAAGCCGTGGCCCGGTCGCGTGCTGGACATGCTTCGTCTGGGCCGCGCCAAGCATCTGACACGCGTCTTCGCGACGGATGTAGAGGAATTCAGGAAGGAGAGCCAGACGGGCTTGCCTGCCGTTACGGCCAGTCCGGAACCGCCGCGCAGCACGCATTGTAATTTGCATGTTAGCGTCGCGCGGGCGTGGGCGAAGGTCGAGGAGAGGGGGAGGAGGGGGGATATTGCTGCTGCCATCGCTGCTGGTGGCGGAGGAGAAGTCATCGATGCCTTCGTGGCGGATGTGCGGAAGGAGATTTGCGGGTCCAGGCGCGGCGATGTGTTCCAGGACGGACTGGATGGATTTGTGAGGGAGATTTTGCCGAGCTTTTTGGAGGCGTTGAGGGTGGCTGTGCGGTTGGAGAGGGGTGGGGCTGCGGGTGATGGTATGGATGTGGATGGTGGTGAGGTAGATGTTGCGGACTATGTGCATGATTGGGCGAGGAATAAGTTGGAGGCGAAGGCAAGGTGGGAGTTGCGCAGGGAAAGGGCGGCGGCGGAGGAGTGGGAGTGTTTGTAGGGTGAGGTGTTATGGCTTTGGGGGTAAGATTGGGTGTTTCGGGCGATTGTTTGGTAATGATAGCGTTCTTTTGGGTATATGAAGTCAGATTTCGACAGTAGTTGGGGGGCGCTTTGAGAGAGTGTCTGGTGCTGGTATATCCAATGGAATGAACTTTTTTGAGCTTGGAATGGGATTGCAGGTTGTAGAATTGCTTGTGATGAGGAGTTTCGTTGCTGATGGATATAAAGATACGCAACTATGACTATTTCTCGTTTCTCATCAGCAGCATTTTCCACTAAACGTGCAGTCCCCTTTCGCAGCCGACGGCTAGCGTGAAGAATAATGTCCCTGGCGTAACTATGCCCCTTTCTTAGAAATTTGACATGTGTGGGTATCTGAAGCTATCGTCCGGACGTGTATGTAGAATTTTTTTATTCCACATTCTCGTCCGGACGATAGCTTCAGCTACCCATGACATGACTAAAAAAAACAAATTCATGCTAGCCACCGGCCGCGCGAGGGGGGTGTATTGGCGCAATAACTGATAAATTTAATATGACGCAGCACCCTATCCTTTCATCTTCATCTTCATATTGGAACTTGACACTGTGAAATATCCACAAGATATGCTCACCTTGCGTTCACCTCTTGTGGTGCACTCAGCTTTCGCAAACCATGATATCAGTGATACTACTTCATCAGTATGACATCCATTGAAAGCGCTATGTGACTGTTTCATTCTAATGTACATTTGCATGTCTTTTCCCAAGTCTCTGAACGTTACCATCTGTCAGGAATAATCGTCAGAGAACCGGGCTCAAGTTCACGAAGTCCGTCTTCGAATTCCCAAAAAGACCACTCGGGGTCGGTCCTGTTCTCGGCGAAGAACTCCAGATAGCGGTCTACAGTAGCTTCTGGGTCTGCGCCTAGATGGCTGGTTCTCAGATCGAGAAGTGCGCCATCACAGATGTCCGAAAGCTTCACTGTGATCCCCTGCTCGGCAAGCCAGCTGTAATCCTGACACATCTCTCTTGTAATGCGATTTTTTTTTGATATGGTGCTTCAGTGCCACACGGAAAATGTCATCCTCGGGTGCAACCCACTCACGTGCAAGGAATAAGGCGGCCAAGGGGGCAAGATCTTTGCCTGACTGCTTTAGAACGGTTAGCAACACATAGTGCGGAATTTGATCGGACTCTAGTCTCCCACTATCCACCAGGAGCCGGAATTTATCGATATTGCGATCCCAACTTCCCACCGCAGCAGAAAGCATGTCATAATCTATTCTGATATCCTTCTTGAGCTCCAGGAAGAATGCAACAGCGTCCGGTGGGTAGTATCTAATCACTTTGATTGCGAGGATCTCCAGGGAAACCGACGGACAGGGATGCATCAGGATGATTGGCCAGTAGCTGTCCAGGGTAGAAAGGAGGTTTCCAACCGTGGAAATATCGACAGGTGTGTGTGGACGCAATGATGATACGAGATGTAGTACCGACTTGCTTACACCTAAAAGGTGTTTAATATTAATCCGAACAGAATTTTCCGGTTGCCATAAGAGTAATGTAAGAAACCTTTCCCTATCCCGGGAAATGTCGTCATCAGTTGTTTGCAGACTTTTGCAAATGGAGTCAAGGAACCGCGAATCCAAGTCCACATCAACTTTTCGTGAGCAAAGAAGGTCCAGAAGTGGCCAGGTCTTCTCCTTCCATGTGTCCGAGTTCGCTCTCCATATGTCTATGAGGAGTTCCATGTTTCCCGTCAGCTCCGGTTCTTTCTCGACAACAAGTTGCATGATGTCAAGTTCATCTGCCATGTCAAGATTCGGCAGCCCGGTTGGATGGTTCTGGCGCAGATAGCGGGATAACAACCTCTGCCTTGTCTCCAAGCACAACTCAGCCTTGCTGCAAATCATGTCAAGCATGTCGAAACTTATCGTTAAGTTGGGGTGGGCGAGTAGTGTAATTGCAACGTCTGTGTCGTATCCCATTTCCAGGAAACTCTCCAAAAACTCAGGTACTGACTTCAGGTGTAGAATTCTGGAGAATCTGGGGGACTTGTTGTGCTTTAGCGGAGTTTTATAGAACACGTCGCACTTTGGCGGAGTTGATCGCGCATAGCGAGGGACAACGTCTTCCTCAATATACAGGTCATGTACCGCCAGGAAAAGATGCCAGTTCCAGGCAAAAGGTTTCTTCAAAAAGTTGGAAAGGTCTGTTTGCGGCCTACCATCGTCCGCTCGCTCGAATTGTCGTGGTACATATCCTTCCGTTTTGTCATTGCTTGGTACAAGGATTCCGGCTTGGACGGGGAGTATTTTCAGGTTGAGCCCAGTCATGAAACAAAGAGGATGAGAGTTCACTCCATCACGTACGTATGGGTCAAAATGGCTCCCCGTTCTTTTGTAACATCTCTGCCATTTTCGAAACGGAGAGTCATGATTCTCGGGTTGCCAAATCAAGAATCGTCTGATCAGTGAGCGAACTGGATCTTCGACGGAAACCCCGGGAGCAGCCACGAGACTGGCATCGAGGATGGACAGGTATCCGCCCAGGAATTTACATGCGTATCTCATCCGACCAGTGTATTCGTGTTCGTGGTCCTTGAATCCCCAATCCCCGAAGTCTTGATGGGGGCAGGATGACCGTTCGGATGAGAAGAGGATACCGAGGCAAGCACGCGCAGGTACGACGTTACGAAGAGGAGCGGAATACTCATGGCGTTGTAGCACAAACTCCTGTGCCGAGAGATGTACAAAGCGGAATCCATTATCGCATGTGATCAAGTTGCAACAAATATCCAGGAGTGTCATCTCATCCAGTTCGTCGTCGTAACCAGCGCAGACTGCAGAAAGAAAGGCTTCCTTTCTCAATTCATGTCGCAGAGTAAGCAGAAGTGATATAGCTCGCTCAGCTATATGTCTTGTGCGGTCGTCGTAATCGAGGATTTGGTCGTAGATTACATCGTAGGACTCCTTTAGCGTGGCTGGAAGTTTCCCAAGCTCATCCCGGACGGCCTGGGGTATCTTGAACTTCCGGGTGTCGCAGATGTGTTGCAACTGAAGACTTACCCAGCGGAACCTTAAAAGAATGTTAGCATAAGGCCACGTCGAAAATAAGGGCTGAGAACTATACATTCCACCGGCCTTGTTCTTCAAAGTCGTCAGGATTTCATCTTTGAGAGATGGTGAGACCCTTCCTCCGAGTAATCTCCGTCTGGAGATGACTTTTTCGACTTCAGCGTCGATGAACCGATTTATATCGTCCGAGTTGTTTGACGCATCGATATACACGTTCGTCGTTCCCTCAAGTCTGTTCCTAATGTTGCCATCGTCACGGCTAGTGACAAAAACTTTGGTCAAGCCCAATGATTCCTGCAGAATTTGCTCCAGCGCATCAAGCAGATCATGGACGCTGTCAACGTTACACTCATCCAAAGCATCCAGCATGATGATGGCCGGGTCTTGTCTCAAATTGAGAACGTCAATGATCTGACTTATGGTTTCTTCGAGTGACAATGGTTCAGGGTCATGACCTCGAAGTTCAGCAGCTTCTTGCCGTTGCATGAAACTTGTTGCCACTGGATCGCGAATCGGTTCGTCGGCGGTATCTGAGCAGATTTTTTTCAGAAGGGATCGCATGATGCTGGCAGCGTCTCCTCTTTCGGGCTCAGCCGCGTTCCTTGAGCAGTAAAAGAACGCACTGAGTGGCCGCTGAGATGGCGTCTTCTCGATAATATGGTCGACGAAAAATGACCTGGTGGACTCAGTGAGTGAATTCCGTGATGGGTCTGTTATTCACTTACAGCAGATAGCTCTTACCGCAACCAGGCATGCCATGGACCCAAAGAATGGAGGAGCTGCTCGATCTTTCCCAGTCCGAAAATTCGGGGTTCCGTAGCAGCCACTCTCCCGATCCTTCAAGGCGCGTTGACCTTTTCGATGTGTGATGTTTCTCGCAGGGAATGGTAGAAAGCCACCTTAAGAGGTCCGTTCTATCATCGACTGCTATGCGTCAACATCTCTAGTCATGCCGCTCACAGCCAATATACACTCACCGTCCAGCTTGTCTTGGATATCGGAGAGCTGTGCTGCAACCCGGTTGATGGGCTTCTCCAGTGCGCGGAGATGCTCAATAGCAACACGTGTGTCGGAGCCTTGTTCGTACAGTAGGTTCAAAGAGCTTTGCTGCAGCAAATGCTGAGCACGAGAGATCTCGCCCTCTTTGGATGTGATGTCATCAAGGAAATCATCAACTGCAGATTGGGGCGTCTCGATGAAGCCTTTTGCAATCCTCTCTGATTACGATAACATCAGCACTTCATCTAATCATGAATGATCGGGGTACCTACTTGCTGTCTTGCTGCTATAGTAGGCCGAAGCCTTGGCGAGGAATTTCAGTATGGAGCTGTACAGCATGACCACATCTCCTCTAAGAGAGGATTTTTCATTGCAGCTCACATAGTCCATCAAAGCATCGGATCCCCCAGAGGAGCTGAAGTAGGCATGCTCCACAAGCGCATACCGCGTAATAAGGAAAGATACACGCTCGACGCCCTCGAGCATTCGGCCAAACGTCTGTGAATCATTGCTCGCAACCTGCAAAGCTTAGCAATCGCACGGAGCAATGGAAACTACTGCCACAAACCTGAAGGAGGAAACTGACTCCCGCCCAAGGCATCGCCGCATGACCAGAGACGTCGAATTTGACAACTGTGTCTCCCAGCGCCTTGAACTTTGTCACCCACGCAATCGTCTTGTCACACAGGTCACGCAGAACCTTGGGTTTCCCATCCCGTCCTTTGTATGTCCAGCGCTTGTCGAGGCAGCGCTGCTTCTTCAGCTCGACTTCAACAAGCACGGTATTCAACACGTCTAGCTTGTCGCCTTGGAGGCTTGCGAGGTGCTGCTGTTCGTCATCGCTGAGAAGCTGGATTGCCTGGATCCATAGATCTTCGGCCGCTTTCTGGCATCCGTCGGTGCGTGTGTTGTTGCTGCTGTTGGGCGAGGGGATTCCTGGCGTTGTCATTGTACGAAAGGAAGGTATCCGATGGATGAGTGGTGCTGTGGCGTGCTCGTAGAGATGCAACGGCTGGGAGGAAATGTCGGGATGTAGCTGACTGATAGCGGGGCTGTCGGGACATAATAATTCCTGTAATAATATGCTGCTGATTTCTACATACTTTGCCGAAAGCACTCTTTGCGAGAAAGAAAAAACCTCGTGACCAGCACTAAAGTCACGAAAACAGTTCTGTTGAAGTACGGAAGGGCCGCACGCAGTAGTAGCTCAGAACCGATGGCCTATTCGGGCTTAGTCCCACGCTGAGTTTGTGTAGTCTCCTCTAGTTGTAAAGCCCTTAGAAGGCTAATCCATTCTAGTTTTCAACACGAGATTAGTGGCTGATGAGGGTGCCTATTGAAAACAGTACGGATGTATATAAAGCGTGCGGATTTGAAAAAAAAAGAAAGAAAAAGAAAGAACCGCCGCGGGAAGCAATCTCCAATGGCGATTCTGCCACCAACGAGTTTTTACCAACAGCAATACTGGTACGAACACGGAAAACAGCAGTTATTTGTTGCTACTGCATGTAGCTATCGATACGGAAGACAAAGCAACGATTTTGCTGCTGCTGCCCAGCAGGGGTATCTGCATCGATGCGAGAGGTAAATCAAAACTTACACCTTTGCATTACGCTGAACGGCAGGGAAGTAAGTTACCGGTAGAGCTGTTAGTCAGTAATTGTGACAGCTTTAACGTGGAGAGCTGGTATGGCTTGTTGTCGCAGGACTTTGCGAGACGAAGGGGATATGGCAGAGTCGTCGATGTACTGAGAGGATGGTGTTAAGACCCAAGTTAGGCATTGTTTGGCTACATATCTGTAGAGTATCTGCGTGTATTAGGCGAGATGTGCACTTGTTGTTGTCGTCGATTGGCCTAAAGATCTGCAACCCTCCGAGCACCGCTCACTTCTCGTCATCATTCATTTCTACTACATGCATAGGGGCAATACTTGGTGAAGTACGATTTAACGTAGTTTGTTACCACTATCTGGATTTCGTCTGTAAACCTGGGAAATGACAGGGCAAGGTACGAGCCAATTAGTCAACTGCATATATCTTCCGCTGTTGTACATCCGGCTTTCGAAGTGCGAGTAAGTCTGTCTAAAAGATTTAGAGGTGGAGTCGAGTACCATAGGCTCTCTTTGCGATAACTTAACATCATTATCTAAAGTTCCAAGCCAAAATGAAATTAACTCAATCCAGATACATTTGAAAAAAGCAAACTATCGGTCAGCTGCAGAGTCTGTAGACTATAAGCTACATGATCGTCACTTCTTCTTTGACCCAGCCATCCAGTTCATCAGGCTCAACAACCCCTCTCGGCCATTCCATAATCCTGTCTATTTCAAAGACCCCTACTTTGAGATAAGCACCGTTTGTTCTGCCATTCCGCCAGAGGAGAAGACCAGTTACTTTAGGGGATATTCCGCCGTGACTGAGGAGAACAAGCTTGAAATGACTCTGATCATCACCCTCTTCCTCCTTGACGCGCACACTCGGTACCCAATCCAGGAAGGATTCGATAAAGCTGTCGGAAACATAGCCTCGAGTCTCGCATGATCGAAATTTCGTCTTCCAAGTATTGGAAGTGTTCGAGAAGTTCTCACGAGCGAATACGAAAGTGGACGGGCGCACGAAGCCTCGAAGCGTGATCGTCGATCCATGCTTGGCTATGGCCGTGCCGTCTCCAGGATGATCGGGTGGCTGGACGTCACGCCGGACGAGCGTGAAGCAGTCTTGGTGGTCCGAGAAGACTGTCTCTGTTTGCGTCTTCGCGCAGAAAGCCGAGGTCCAAGATGGTGCGATGTAGCGTCCCGAGGCTTTGTCTTAGAATGGATGTGCCAGTTCGCTGAAAGTGAGACAGGGCTCCGGGTGGATTTGGCTCCTGCGCGAGGTTCCTGAGAGGTAGCGTGCCCGGTCCCGGTTGGGTAATTGCTCCCGCTCTTGGTGCATTGACTTGACAAGACCCGACACAGCAGCGACTTTGTCGCAGTAGACGATATCACTCAGCCCTCTTTTGGAGTAATCAGAGACCCATTGCTGCCACCACGAAAGCAGATTTTCCTGATACGGCAATATCATAGCCCTGCGTTGTTTCTTGACAGTACCGTCCTCTGAATGTATACGACGGCGGTAATACATGCTAACCGTTCGCTCGCTGAAGAATAGAAGTCTCGGAATATACTCGCGCGGTTCCGTGCGCTTCAAAGCCCAAACTCGAGTCTTGTAGGTTGTACAGTGGTTATTGGGGTCGTATGATCCATCGTGGATAGAGTAATCGCCCGAGATGTTTGGATTGACGGAGGATTGGAAATGTAGGCCGTCGAGTAGCGGTTTCTCGCCGAACAAACTGCCTTCGCAAGCCGCCGCCATGGTGGCACCTAGTATTAACCATGAGAGCCAGAAGATGTCAGCAATTCTCCCGATTTTCTGGGCCCAATCTTCTGCAACATCCTGGATGATGCAGAGGGAATCTATCCAGAGGTAGCGAACTCCCAGCGCCCTTGTGACGGCTATAGCATCGCGGAACAGCTGTGGTAAGCTGGCTAGTGGGATTCCTTGTCTGTGTCTGTCGACCGTATCTCTGGTAGTCTTTGTTGGCATGGATTGGCCCCAACAGTAACTTAAGCAGATGTAACGAATGGTGCCGTTCGGATTTTGGGAAGCAACGGCGTCGGTATCGGTCAAGATTGGATCACTCGTCTCGTTGGCGCCGAGGTCTAAGAGCCTTTTGGGCATGAATACATGTCCGGGATCCTCATCGCCGTCATGGCCGTCGTTGTCGTTGTCTTTGTCGTCATCACTCTCGTATTTGATCTTGTAGTGGTCGTTTTTGTTTTTGCGTTTGCGGCCATTGCGTCTGCTCTCGTAAGCTCTGATCCAGCCTTGGATCATCTCGGCTTTACCCCGAGGGAGCCCTGCTTCGGCTAATGGATCTGTTTGAATGCCTAGCCAGTCTCGACATGGACCTACAACAGTGAAATGATAAGTATAGTATCATCTCATGTCCCTTATCGAGCAAGCTTACCTGGGCTCATTGCAACCGACAGGTGGAAAACGGCCATGTCCCGACCAACTTTCGAATGTCTCACGTGAATGTCCACCGACACCAACCGGCCCTCCAATATTTCGACATGTCTATTCAGCTTTCGCTTGTTGCTCCGCTGCGCAGACCAGCGGTAGTCGACCGAATACCAAAGCTTGTCCTCCGTCTCGGTCCGCCACTCCAGCATGCCATACCTCTGCCGCAAGAGCTTCTTGACTGCGCTACAGAACCCACGAGTCCCCCAGGAAGCCTCCGGAACCGCCATCATCGAGGTGCAGTGAGCGGGCGCAGAAATCGCAGAGGTTAGGCGGGTTTGGTCCTTGTGTGGTGGGGCTGACTCCCCAGCCCGTGCTAGAGCCATATTCGCTACGAAGCTGCGGTACTCGTGGAGTGGTCCTTTTCGTACTCGCTTCCTGGGCTTGCTTTTCGAGAATCCCTGCAACTCTTTCTCGTGCACGCTGTTTTCGCTCCTCGGCTGTGGGACGCTTCTCTTGGATCCAATCTGGAGGGGCCATGGGGGTCAGGTAGTTGTCGGTAGGTAGGTAGGCATGGATGGAAACGCGTCGGATGCAAACGCGTGACGCGCAGCCCCGCAGCCTGTTGTCGCGTTTCGGACGCTCGGTTGCCTGCATGTCATTAATCTAAAGGGGGACAGATTAGGGCTTAACCCGCTGATATCGTGGCTGTAAAATTTGAATGTAGGAAAAGCTGCTAAAATATGAGGAAGGCTTGGTTCAATGGATGAGGGCGTGGAAAGAGCACGAGTGCTTCGCCGCATCGTGTACCAATTTTTGTTTAAGCTTGTCAACCCTCATTGGCTGATCCCTATTGCAGCGGATTCTACAGCCGAGAAGGGCCTAAATACCACGATTCAGGCGGAAAGTGATAAGGCAGGGGTTAATACATATCATATTGCCGTACGGAAGTTCGTACTAAAAGTCGCGTCCGCCCTGGCGAGGAACATGGTCCCGATCGGCGGACACGACTTCTCAGCAAGCAGGAAACACCTCCATCCGACATAAACGACACAAAGTTGCATTTTCCAAGTCGAACAATATAAGACAAGCACAGAAACCAAAGCAGAAATCACCTCGCAGCAAGCCCCTCATGCACGACCGCCCACTCTCCTCAACCCATACCAGGCCTATCATTCGCGGAATATGCTCCGGCTTACTCTCGCTTAGCCTATGTTAGTAACATTCTGATGCTAGATGAAAGCCATTGGGCGCGGCGCATTAGGTTTTAACCTTAAACGATAAAGACACAGCGGGTGCATCAAACTGCCCGAGAGACAGCCAATAGCTCCACACCCGGTCAAACCCACAGCCCGCCGGAACGCGCCCGGCCCGATATCCGTTCTCCACACGGGATAGTCGAATGACGGCGAAGCAGAGGTAATAAAAACACTATTATTGCGGAGATGGTTCCTTTTGAAACGTCGTGCTGAAGGCGCTGTTTGGCCGCGTCAAATCGACCCAGTCTGGATAAACTCACGCGGTCCCCTCACTGCTGACCGGAAGGCGGCGATGGCGTCCTGGCGTGAGAAGAGGTGGATTCCTTCAGAATGACAGTCAG
The DNA here is from genome assembly GCA_009829795.1 of Lasiodiplodia gonubiensis. NCBI lineage: Eukaryota > Fungi > Ascomycota > Dothideomycetes > Botryosphaeriales > Botryosphaeriaceae > Lasiodiplodia > Lasiodiplodia gonubiensis. The sequence goes on along the minus strand of RHKH01000042.1, from coordinate 6,515 downwards.
ACGGATATTAAGCAGATGTGTAAGCAGGAACGGCGGCGCGCTTCCAATGACGACGGGCCGGGCTAATAGTCGCACCGCCTCCTCGCAGCCACGGATGACGAAATGCTTCCTGCCAGGACGTGCCGAGAGCCACATGGGCAGATGGGGCGGGGTTTAGTCAGATAAAACTGGGGTTTGGGCGGCTGCATTTCTTACTGCGGGGTCGGGAGGCGGCGTTTAGATTATTGGAAATCCGCGCTGGGGGGGAATTTTCTCCGCCGTGTTATGTCCGGCGTATCATCGACGCGCGCAGGCGCACCACGGATGCACCATGCTTACTGTACTCGACGGGATGGCGCGAATAGTTTCGGAAGCTGCCTAGTCTGCCTTTTGTCATTGATCGAAGGTGCCTGGCATGTCGCAGGCTATAAAGTCTGCCGGGCGTTCGTGGAAAGCGCAATTGTTCAAACAAACAACACCTCAAACGCTTTGAGAACCGCAATTCCTAGAGCCGCAGAACCAGCTTGACACCTATCCGAACTCACCATAATTCCAAAGATGACTTCCCACCCCGAATTCGGCCACAGCACCAAGGCCACCGAGGTCGCAGATGCATTCCCCGACCAGATCAAAGGCCGCGTCGGTCCGCCGCACCTCTTCTCCCCTCCCTCCTCATCACTCTAACACGCCCCTCCTCCCAGTCCTCGTCACCGGCGTCTCCCGCGGCGGCATAGGCGGCGCAGCCGTGCTGGCCTTCGCGCGGCACAGCCCATCGCTGCTCATCCTCGTCTCGCGCACGCAATCGAAGCTCGACGAGATCACGTCCGACATCGCGGCCATCGACGCCAACATCCCCGTCAAATCCGTCCAGGTCGACCTGACGTCCCAATCCTCCGTCCGCCGCGCCGCCGAGCAGATCAAGGCGCTGACGCCGCGCATCGACGTGCTGGTCAACAACGCGGGCATGTACGTGTCGAAGCGCGGGTCGTCGCCCGAGGGCATCGAGAGCCAGCTGGCCGCCAACCACGTCGGGCCGTTTTTGCTGACGAACCTGCTGCGGGAGCAGCTGCTGGCGGCGGCGAGGGACGCGCCGGCGGGTGCGACGAGGGTTGTTAATGTGAGTAGTGAGGGGCATCGGCTGCAGCCGTTTCGGTTTAGCGATTATAATGGGTTGAAGAGCGCGGAGGAGCTGCCGGAGGACGAGCAGGTGAACCCGGTGATGAAGGCGCAGGTGCCGCCGTTCGTGCTGGAGCCGACGGACGGCTACGTGCCGTTCCAGGCGTACGGGCAGAGCAAGACGGCGAACGTGCTGTTTGCGGTTGGGCTGAACGAGCGGTTCAAGGGGACGGGCGTGGTGGCGTATGTGCTGCATCCTGGAAGTGAGTAGTGGTCTTCCCCGTCCTGGGTGGTGGATTTGTTTTGCTGACTTCGACGACAGCCATCTTCACCGAGGTGCTGAGAGACACGGGGGATTACAAGGACGATGTCGATGCTATGCTGAACAATTTGAACCCCAAGGCCGGCGTCGACGAGGGCGCGGCTACGACGGTGGTCGCGGCGCTCGATCCGGCGCTTAATGGTGAGTTTTCTGACTGCGGCTTTTGCTGGACCGGATGGAAGCTAATTGAGGAACGCAGAGTTGAAAGAGAGCATCTACTTGGATGACTGCCAGATCAATGCTGCGGAGCCTTTTGCGACCGATCCGAAGACTGCGGACAGGCTGTGGAAGCTCAGCGAGGAGCTGGTGAAGCAGACTTTCTAATGCTTGAATAGCCTACGTGTACGATGAATGTCGATCAGTAGCGGTCTTCTTACCTATTCTTTCCGCAGCCAATAGATTGATGTCTAATTGCAGAGACTATCGTTGTGGCAGTGAAATGTTGGGATATGAGATATTCGGTGTCCGCGGGAGGCGCGAGAAATGGTAAGGCAGACCAATAGCGAAGCGAAGGGTACGTGATGGTACGACGCGGAAGGCAGCGATCCGAGACTCCGTCGTGGACCCTTTTTGTTTGCACCAGGCGGTGAAGCTTTGGCCGGGGAACAGCCGCCAACAACGCGTCTCCCGTCTTAATCCTTCGCGCGACTTCGGACTGACGGTCTCCTTTTGCGGCGCGTCTCTCATTATTTACCTGTCAATTGACTAGCACGCGTCTCGCCGCTCACCCCTAGCGCCCTCCCTCTCCGCATTCCTCGCGACAATGGCTTCGATTCGCGCTCTCAGCTTCATCGGCGTGCTGGCGGCGCTGCTGTTCCCCGTCTACACCTGGCTGGAGAAGAACCTGGAGTCGTTCTACATCTTCAACCCCAAGGACCTGCACGATCTGGCCAACCGCGCCATCACGGCCCACGGCAACGACACGCGCGCCATTGTCAGCTACATCACCAGCGAGCTGTCGGGGCGCGACCATCTCACCAGCTATGTCAACCTGGACGAGGAGTGGGTTTTCAACAACGCCGGCGGTGCCATGGGTGCCATGTACATCATCCATGCTAGTGAGTCGCACCTTGGTTTCATGCGACGGGACGGGACGGGCTGACGCACACAGGCATCACCGAGTACCTGATCATCTTCGGTAAGCCGTGAAAAACGCAATCCACCAACCCGGCGCTGACAGAAGAAGGCACCGCCATCGGCACCGAGGGCCACACCGGCCGCCACACGGCCGACGACTACTTCAACATCCTGACGGGCACCCAGCTGGCATACGTGCCTGGAGAGTACGAGCCTGAGGTATGTTTGCAGGAACGGGATAATATTTGGCGGTCGGCTGACGGAAACGAAAGGTCTACCCTGCGGGCAGCGTGCACCACCTGCGCCGCGGCGACGTGAAGCAGTACAAGATGGACTCGTCGTGCTTCGCCATGGAGTACGCCCGTGGTTGGATCCCGCCCATGCTCTTCTTCGGCTACGCCGACACCTTCTCCAGCACCCTCGACTTCCCCACCCTGTGGGCCACCACCAGGGTCACCGGCCGCGAGATGATCGCCAATCTCCTGAAGAAGAAGCTGTAAATGCATCAATTGGTCACTTTTGCGAGAAAAAGAACGAATGCGTCGGCGACTGCGGAGTTTGCGGCGATCCCCGCCAATGCAAGGCACCGCACACGCTAAGCGCCCACGTGCGACATACCAACGGAGATATTTCCTGTGCGAATGTCCGGCCGCGGCATCTTTGGAAGATGGATTGGATATGCAGCTCAAGGCAAGTCCATGACCTGAGTATTTCAGTCGTCAATTCCTCCGTATAATAGTAATCAATCTGCCGACATGTCGGCCCTTCTTATACACCCTTATTTTCGCCAGCACTGCCATGTTCCAGAATGTTTGAGCGCCTTGACCACATCTTTCTATAACCTCGGCCTTACACATCCCTGCCCGACAGGAAAGCGGGAGTGTCGCCGGGGGTATCGGACAACCCCCCCATTTTTTGTTCCCCTCCTGATTACCGAATTCGCCCATGGACTATTGTATCTCGTTTCCAGCGCCCCTTTCGGCATAACGCCGTGTCTATCACTGACGCGTGCGCGTCGCTCGCACGGCGCTAGTCGCCGCGTGCTGCGGGACTTGCCAATGATAGGTACGACGGCCCGGCATCTATACACGACCCTAAGTCCGCATTAGCCGGCCGCTTTCTAGAAGGAGGGCGGGACTTGTCGAGGTATATAGCTCGACCGATTGCCAGTCAGCATGCCTGTCCGTCCTCGGGAGCGCCATTCTCTCGGGTGAAACGAAACGGCCAGCCCGTCCCACATCGCGACTTTCCTTTTCCGGCGAACCACCATGGCTCCCTCCACCATGACCAACATCGGCGCGCTCTCGATTCTCCTCTCCACCGCGCTGGCCGCCACCTCCCCGTACGGTCCCGTCAGCGCAGCCTGCCCCGCCTCCACCGCCCTCACCCGCTCCGCCGCCTCGGGCGTCAACCCCGACGAATCCGCCTACCTCGCCTCCCGCAAGCCCGCCGCGCAAGCCGCCCTGGCCTCCTGGCTCACCCGCACCAACGCCGCCTACGCCGCCGCCGACGTCGCCAACCTCCCCTCGATCGGCCTGACCGTCAGCGGCGGCGGCTACCGCAGCATGCTGACCGGCGCCGGCGTCATCCAAGGCCTGGACGCCCGCGACAGCAACGCGTCGACCGCCGGCCTGTACCAGGCGCTGTCGTACCAGGCCGGCCTCTCGGGCGGCTCGTGGCTGCTCGCCGCGCTCGCCGGCAACGACTGGCCGCGCGTGTCGGCGCTGCGCGACGACCTGTGGATCGCCGGCCTGCAGCAGACGCTGTTCGCAGCGGATATCGCGGATGGGGGTGCGATTGATGTGGTTGGCGACCTCGCCGCGAAAACGGGGGCCGGGTTTGATGTCAGCATCACGGACGCGTGGGGACGGTTGCTGGGGTACCAGATGCTGTACGGCGACGACGGCGGTGTCAACAAGACGCTGAGCGGCGTCGCGCAGAATGCGCGGTTTGCAGGCCACGAGGTGCCGTTCCCGATCATCACGGCGCTCGGCGTCAAGACGTGGGAGGGCGACTGCGACCCGGATGCGGATGCCACGCAGTACGAGTTCACGCCGTTCGAGTTCGGGTCGTGGGACGCCGGCGTGGCCGCCTTCACGCCGAGCCGGTTCCTGGGGTCGGACCTCTCCAACGGCATCCCTAGCGGGAAGAACGACAGCTGCGTGACGGGCTTCGACAACCTCGGCTTCGTTTTCGGCACGTCGTCGTCGCTCTTCAACGCCGTGTGCCTGCCCGTCAACATCAACCAGACGCAGCTCGGCGAGCACCTCGCCGGCTTCGTCTCGGACCTGCACGAGCTGGCCACCGACGACCTGTTCGCCCTGTACCCCAACCCGTTCTACCAGTCCAACGCATCCGACCTCGTCGCCGCGCAGGAGAAGCTGCACCTCGTCGACGGCGGGACCAGCAACCAGAACAACCCCATCTGGCCGCTGCTGCATCGCGGGCGGGGCTTGCTGGATGTGCTGATTGTGAATGATAACAGCGCGGATACGGATGACCTCTGGCCCAATGGGACCGAGATCCGGAATACGTGGACCCAGGCGAGGGCGCAGTTGGGGGCGGGCTCGCGGTTGCCGGATATTCCTGAGCCGGATGTGTTTGTGGAGCAGGGGTTGAATAAGAGGCCTGTTTTCTTCGGGTGCAATGCGACGGTGGATGAGGAGGATCTGCTGACGGTCGTGTGGGTGCCGAATAATAACTTTACGTTTGCGAGCAATGTCCAGACGGGCA